>JAVJIF010001182.1:0-159709 GCA_038442645.1 Agave tequilana | reverse complement strand
GACCCCTTTTATGCTATGTTTAACAGTATAACCTCTGGCATCCATTTCGCTGTTACGTTAACACTAAACCTATGACAGTGGTTTCCTCATTTCTTCCGTGAGAACGAGACCTCTTTTATGCTATGCTTAATAGTATAACCTCTGGCATCCATTCGCTGTTACGTTAACATTAAACCTATGGCAGTGATCTCCTCATTTTCGCAATGAAAACGAGACCTTTTTCCAAATTCCATCAAAATTCTGACTAGTCTGAACAATGTCTAGACTTGTTGACATTTACAAAAGACAAGTGACAGGCAAGCCGACGACCAGTTCTATACTTGTTGACATTTACAAAAGACAAGTATCACCTTTTAGTCCGACACGGACTACTTTGAGCTTGGTGGCTTCTCAATCGGTTATGTCATTGCGACCTCTGAACCGGCAGATAGCCAAGTCTCACCTTTCAGTCCATCAAGGACTACTTCGAGCTTGGTAGCTTCTCAATCGGTTATGTCATTGCGACCTCTGAACCGACAGATAGCCAAGTCTCACCTTTTAGTCCGTCAAGGACTACTATGAGCTTGGTGGCTTCTCAATCGGTTACGTTATTGCGACCTCTGAACCAGCAGATAGCCAAGTCTCACCTTTCAGTCTGACAAGGACTACTTTGAGCTTGGTGGCTTCTCAACCGGTTATGTCATTGCGACCTCTGAACCGACAGATAGCCAAGTCTCACCTTTCAGTCCATCAAGGACTACTTGGAGCTTGGTGGCTTCTCAATCGGTTACGTCATTGCGACCTCTGAACCGACAGATAGCCAAGTCTCACCTTTGAGTCCGACAAGGACTACTTTGAGCTTGGTGGCTTCTCAATCGGTTATGTCATTGTGACCTCTGAACTGACAGATAGCTAAGTCTCACCTTTCAGTCCGTCAAGGACTACTTCGAGCTTGGTGGCTTTTCAATCGGTTATGTCATTGCGACCTCTGAACTGGCAGATAGCCAAGTCTCACTTTTTAGTCTGACAAGGACTACTTCGAGCTTGGGGCTTCTCAATCGGTTACGTCATTGCGACCTCTGAACCGACAAATAGCCAAGTCTCACCTTTTAGTTCGTCAAGAACTACTTTGAGCTTGGTGGCTTCTCAATCGGTTACGTCATTGTGACCTCTGAACCGGCAGATAGCCAAGTCTCACCTTTTAGTCCGACAAAGACTATTTTGAGCTTGGTGGCTTCTCAACCGGTTATGTCATTGCGACCTCTGAACCGGCAGATAGCCAAGTCTCACCTTTCAGTCCGTCAAGGACTACTTGGAGCTTGGTGGCTTCTCAATCGGTTATGTCATGCGACCTATGAACCGATAGATAGCCAAGTCTCACCTTTTAGTCGGACAAGGACTACTTTGTGCTTGGTGGCTTCTCAATCAGTTTTGTCATTGCGACCTCTGAACCGACAGATAGCCAAATCTCACCTTTCAGTCCGTCAAGGACTACTCGAGCTTGATAGCTTCTTCAATCAGTTACGTCATTGCGAACTCTGAACCGGCAGATAGCCAAGTCTCACTTTTTAGTCCGACACGGACTACTTTGAGTTTGGTGGATTCTCAATCAGTTATGTCATTGCGACCTCCGAACCGGCAGATAGCCAAGTCTCACCTTTCAGTCCGACAAGGACTACTTTGAGCTTGGTGGCTTCTCAACCGGTTATGTCATTGCGACCTCTGAACCGACAGATAGCCAAGTCTCACCTTTTAGTCCGTCAGGACTACCTCGAGCTTGGTGGCTTCTCAACTGGTTATGTCATTGCGACCTCTAAACCGACAGATAGCCAAGTCTCATCTTTTAGTCCGTCAAGGACTACTTTGAGCTTGGTGGCTTCTCAATCGGTTATGTTTGCGACCTCTGAACCGGCAGATAGCCAAGTCTCACCTTTCAGTCCGTCAAGGACTACTTCAAGCTTGGTGGCTTCTCAACCGGTTATGTCATTGCGACATCTGAACTGACAGATAGCCAAGTCTCACCTTTTAGTCCGTCAAGGACTACTTTGAGCTTGGTGGCTTCTCAATCGGTTTACGTCATTACGACCTCTGAACTGGCAGATAGCCAAGTCTCACCTTTCAGTCCATCAAGGACTACTTCGAGCTTGGTGGCTTCTCAATCGGTTACGTCATTACGACCTCTGAACCGGCAGATAGCCAAGTCTCACCTTTCAGTCCGACAAGGACTACTTCGAGCTTGGTGGCTTCTCATCGGTTACGTCATTCGACCTCTGAACTGGCAGATAGCCAAGTCTCACCTTTCAGTTCGACAAGGACTACTTTGTTAAGCTTGGTGGCTTCTCAATCAGTTACGTCATTGCGACCTCTGAACTGACAGATAGCCAAGTCTCATTATTCAGTACAGTACGGACTGTTTTCTCAAATGGCTGCAATACAACTTGGAAGCGACAATTCAGAAGATAAAACAAGTTGGAAATACGACAAGGGGAGTCAAAACAAAATTACTTTTATTGATTCCGAAAAGAAGGGATACATGAAGGCACATATATTACAAGCTATAAGGATGCTTCATAAGATTTGATCCATCCTTCAAGAAAGGCCAGTCTTGTCTTCCTATTATCAGCAGCCCTGACAAGCGCCTGCGACCTTAGCTCAGCCTCATTAAAACTCGCCGTCTGAGCCAAGCGAGCTTCAACCTCAACCAAGGTTGCCCTTTGAGCTGACTCCTACCGCGAGAGTTCGTCACTCTGAGCCTTAAGCTGCTCAAGCCGTGCAGTCTCTTCAAGACGCACTGGTTCAGCCTTGGATAAAAAAGATTAGCCTTCCTGATCATCTCCTTTGGCCTTTTCAATTTTATCTTCAGCGTCAAGAAAAGCACTGTTAGAAGCATCTATTGCGTCCCCGAGCCAGGTCTGAATGGCTAAGATGGCGCCATTCATCTACATCCCTCTCAAGTTGGTCCACCAGAAGTTCCAATGCAGCAGCCTGGTCATCCCCTCCAAAGTCTCGGATACTCTCAATGCTTCGGGAGAGGACCACCTTCAAAAGCAGAGAATGAGGTAGTCGAGCCTTTCAAAATCAAAGCGATGGATCGCTTCAAGCTCTTATAAAAGCTATCGACTAGCTCAGCCACGAATTCATTCTTGGCCTCAATCACTCCCGGCAGACGAGCAACCTCTGAAGATTCCACCGGCTTTATTGACACCACTGTGGAAGGAATAGTAGAAGCACTGGCTGCAGCAACCTGAGAGGTCATCGGTGATCTCGGAAGAGTCTTCATTGAAACTAGTACACTAGCCACAACCGAGGTAGGACTAGTGACCATTTCTGGAGAGCGGGCTTAATCACCAGTGTTGGGGAAGTAGGACTGGTAATCACCTTCAGCTCCGCACCTGGCAAGATAGGCGGCGCTGGCGAAACTGATGGCATCTCACTCACCGATATGGTTGGAAGTGAGGTTGCCTCCGTGACTACCGTCTCCTCAATTTCAGTCCTTCTGGCTGGTTCAGGCTGATAAGAGGGCAGGTCGCCATACAAAACATCCAACTCAGCAGCATCCGTCGCGGTCGAAGTGCTTAGTTCACCCCTGGATCCCTCAGGAAGATTGGTTGGCTCTCTTGAAGTCGATGCACCCAGAGGCGAAACACCTGCGATAAGACTTTGTTTAGGCAGGGCATAACAAATAGCAAGTACTAAAAGGTCAAAACAATACCAAAAGATAATGTCGTCACAATTGTCTTGACGGCTGCATCAGTCCCCACGGGCTCCATAGAAAAATCTTTGGCAGAATCAACATGAATGGCCTGTCCACCTTCGCTTGCTGAACCCTCCGTGGTCCACCCAAAGGAGCTAGAAGCTTCGGGACTTCCTTTTGAGGTCCCAGTGCCCGAAGGACCTACATCAACCGCATCATCTCCAGACTCTTCTGAGACGGTGAAATAGCCAGCCTCATCGCCCTCCTTATAGGTAAACAAGGAATCATAATGCTCCCCTTGTTCTCCGATAGCTTCAGCTCTCGGGCTTCTCGCCGCCTCAGTTCCTGCATCATGAAGCAAATAATGAGTTATTCGGAACACATAAAAAGTGTATTGTAAGGACGAAGCTGATCTTACCCGGGTCAGGAGCGGCTTCGCCAGTATTCAGTTTAGGAGCCGACAATTCAGTTGCTAATAGGGCAGGAGGAGGAAGCGCTGCAGATGGTTCGCCCTCTGCAACAGCCGTAGGAGCGTAGCGACGAGGCTTCTTTACTACCCCTTTCTACGAGATCCACCCACCCGTTTTCGTTTGAAGTGGACATCGGGATCTTCTTCCTCCACTTCTTCAACATCAGCATGTTCTACGGGGGCCGTCCCCACCACGCTAGAAGCAGCTGCTGGAGCCTCAGCACTTGTTTCCGCTTTGAAGCGAGGACTTCCTGCATCCGAGGCTTCACTGTCATCAACGGCAATGAAACTCCCCGAGGCCTGGGACACGAACCCTTTACCCTCGCTCTTCTCAGTGACCTTCCGCTTCAGCCGCTGAGAAATTAACTTCACACCAGAAGAATTAATAGAAAATCTGGTGGGTGTGGAGTTTGAGGTCGTATACCACTGGCAGAATCCCAGGGTCATCAGAAGGTTCGGAGTTTTTAGCGGCATGCACAGTCGCGCCTCAGTATAGCTAGCAATGAAGAACCGTCAGGCACGGGCTCCATCGATGAGACTCCCCGTGAAGGCCAGATTGCTGTTTGGATTGCCTACGTACAGTTGGTCATACCCAAATTGACGGGCAAACCGACTCGGGATATAGGGCTCCAGGTAACAGGTGTCCCCGCTTCTGTACAACAAATGTGAGGGTCGAATGCTAACCAGCCACTCAAAGATTCCCCGGCTCAATGATGTCCGATCTTCCCCCGCATCCTTGAATTCTTCACCATAGCCGGCATCCCGAATATAGGGGAAGCAGCGAAAAAGGCTATAGACGTCATGGCGGCACAGTAGCTTACGGACCGCAGCCACATAAGTCTTCACCCATGAACATCCCTCGAATCGACAGAGAAGCGTCATTCGAACACCTTCTGGGGGTTCCTCTCCGGATTCGATCATGGAAGGATAGTGAAGGGCGAACCACGCCATCAAATAAGTATATGGCAGGCTTATTATGGGGTTTGGTCCGTCGCAGGGCAGAATAGTCCCCTTTCCCCCGTTTCGTCATTGGTGGCCTACAGAAAGCCTCCGTCAATGCGCGAAGGCCTCTCTAAATACAGCACACCATGGCCGAAAGAAGTCCAAGAGAACGACCATGGACTAGACGAACGGCAGGCAACAAGACAGTCGGATGAATGACGTCACCCGACGAAGATGGAACCACATATCTCTTCAACCAGACCGTCAAGAAACCAGCCAGAAGTGCATTCCGGGACGTCGGCTGACGAGCCTGGTGGTGGAAACTCCAAAGAATATCGCCTTTCTCATAGGGGCCGTCATCTTCTTCCAGAATTAGATCCCCTTGAGAATGCTCTTGCATCCGACGAAAGATGTCTTCATCAGCAACTCCATAATGAGCCGCTTCAGGAGTATTTTCCATGTCAGGAACAAATAATCTCCCCAGCTTTTCAAGCTGCATGAAGCTCCCTTACTGCTCCCATGCATACTGGAGCAAATGTACAAGTGGCACATTAACTCCCGGTACGTCTCAAACAAGGCGGGCTCCAGCTTCTCCAGAAGTGCCAATTCCGCCTCACACGGAAAATATTCTTCGTATGGAAGGGATCCCAAAGGCAAAGCAGAGACTTCCCACATCTCGTGCAGAGCCATACCCAATTCGCCAACAGTGTGAAGAAGGTCCCTGTAGCCGGGCAGTATAACTCAAAGATAGCGTAAAAGTTCGCTACGCTCATCTGAATGCCATAACAGGTCGCCCTGACGGCCTCATAAAGATTCAGCCTCTCCAGATCCTCCTCGAAATGAGCAAGGACATATAGAGTCAAATCCCTCCACCATGCCTTCAGAGAGTGAATCCACCCTGGAGTCCTGAAATCAGTGGCTAGATAGTTACCACGAACCTTAAAGAATTGATTTCCAAAAGTCTGAGCCACCACAGGATTTTTCTCCCACTGGGATGTCTGGGAGTACATTCCCAGGGTGGAGACCCATTATGCAGCGAGGAGGCCCCGCTCTTGTATAACCGGGCGAGGGAATTATCAACTTCCCTACGTGAACGGATTCAGTAGTCTGACTCACTTGCCACTGCATCTTCCGAGCCCTCGTCACGCATTGAAAGAAGGACAAGGGAAAATGCCGCTTGCTAGACGGGAGATAGAATTTCTCGCCATATAATTGGAAAATCCATTGCCCCTCTCCAGCTAGCAGCTGGCGATCATGGTCTGGCGCCGCATCTCCAAACATGAAGCCGGGCTTCCGATAGATTCTTCAGTCAGAATCTTCAAGGGGAGCAGTAGTTAGGATGCTCCTCATGGTGCGCTGATCCCCATCATGGATAAGTGTATCCCGAGCAGCAGAGCTTCGCTCGCTGAACAATGAAATTTGCCTTGAAACTGCAAGCTGACATTGCCATCTAGCCCCCTGGCTGTGCCAAATAGACTGTTCAGAGGACCAGGAGTATAGTGTACTGCAAGAACAAAGAGAAACTATAATTATTTCATCAGCTAAACAAGGGCCAAAACAAAAATGCAATTTTTGTTAAGGCATAGCTTCACTCTCCGAGCAAAGCTGGCCTAATGATAGCTTCGCCCCGAAGCTTAGCTTCGCAGCTGCAGCTTAACCCGCGCTCCACACGAAGGCAGGAGGCGGAAAAATATCCAAGTGTTAGCTTCGCTCTAGAAGCTTGACCTTGAACAATAGAACGCGACAAAGCCACAGGGGCTAACTTCGTTAGAAGGGTACTGCTGCCTAAAAATTATTTTAAGGCACTAAGGTCCTTTTCGATTACACTCCAAAGGCTAGCTTCGCATCCTGTCATTCAATAGGATATGAACCGCCTAAGGGATAGCTTCGCCTGGAAGCTTAAAGAAGGACTCTTCAGTTCTTGGATTTCCAATCAAGAAATCTAGGGAAATTCAGGGAATCGAATTCCCTAAGATCACCAGATCATGATTGATCGCTCTGGATTCCTTGGAAGATAGCCAGAAATCGGCTTTAAAAGAGAGATGAAAATCTCTGATTGAAGGAAAAGATCCCTACCCGCGATAGGTCGTTTGATGACTGGAGGAGGAGAAGGACCCTCCGTTGTAGAGGTTGCGACCTCTTTTTCTGCTCGTCTCTTGGGAGCCATTGAAGAACAGAAAAGGATCTTGGATTCTCAAGTAAAGAAGGAAGAAGAAGAAAAGAGTCAAGTACTCTAGAAATTTCAAAGAGAAGTGATGACCTTCTCTCTCAGCCCGATCAGGCTTTTATAGGCTGATGATCGCCTAAAACGACGCCTCGATAAGAGCACAGGCTGTCGTTTCAAATTAATTTGAAACGGCGCCTAAAGCGCCTTCCCGAGAAGCGCTAATTCAGCCCCACTAAGGGCTAACTCCGCCACGAGTCAAGTGTTGACTTAGCGCAACGTATCGATAGCTCCGCTAAAAGCACAGCCGGAGCTTCGCAAAGACATCATGCTAGCTTCGCTGGACGCTCGTTCTTGGTTCAGATGGGATCCTGTCTTTAACTTCGCATGAAGTTTAGCTCCGCCGGTCCACTTCAAATGTTCTCAAATGAAAAAAGGAGGAGAAGCAAATTAGATAAGTAGAAACTGAACTTTTATTGATTTAAAAGGGAAGGTACATTGATACTACTACATCAAGGTTGTGTTTCGTACAACAAAATCATTTGCCCAAAAGGCATACAAGTGGTCCTATCTACTTCCAAGCCTAACCAACTGGACACGAAAGGCCTTCCTCCTGCACAAGGCCGTAATCCTTCGCAAAATGGCAGATTTTGCTATCAAGAAGCTGGATCTTCTTTGATGAAAATTGGCGAAGGACCGATTGCCACCAGAAAGTTAGATCTTCTTTGATAAAAATTGGCAAAAGAAGGATCCGGGACCTTACAGGTGACGTCCGCTTTCCCAAAGTGGATCATCTCGGGTAAGCGACTATCAGTCCCGCCTTGAAGTGGATCATCTCGGATAAGCGACTGCCAACCTCTTCTGGGAACACATATCAGCTGCCCCAGTTGTTCCTCCTGCTTAGGATTTAAAGTTTCAACTGGAAAAGTAAGAGGCAACCTTCTGGTCTCTTCCATCAGAGACTGGCGAACATAGCTCACTACAATGCAAACTGAAACAAGTTAGCAGTAAGTCAAAGGAAAAGCTGCAAAAGTGAAATGCTAAGTCAAATTCTTTGGGGCGAAGCAATTTAAATCCGATTCAGTTGCAGTTTAACAATGGATAGCCTCACTTGCACAGTGATGATGGGCTAGCTCAGCATAAGCCAAGTTCTAGCCTCGCCTATATGGCTAAGCCAGACTGATCCTGAGGGACGCAGTCTTGACCCCACCTATATGGCAAGACTGGCTCAACTTTGAAGAGGCTAAGTCTTAATCCTTGCCTATGTGGCGAACTTAGCAGGCAAGCATGCAATGATCTTTCTTTGATCAAGTGAAAATGATAGCTTCACCGGGAAGCTGGGAAACAGGGCTGAAGCCCTTCTCTGCAGATCAGTCAGATGCAAAATGAAGAATAAGGGAAATCAATCCCTAAGGCAGCTGTTAGAGCTAAATTAAGGGAGATAAACTCCCTAAAAGTTATCAGTTCATTGGTAAAGTCTCTGGATGACCGAGACTCACCGGTTCTTGGCCGGATAATGACCAGAGTGGGCATCCCCACTAGTTCAGAAATCTGAGTATCTCTCTCTAATAATCAAGAGAAGATATGAGCAGACCGCTTCTCTTCAAAGGACCTCAGGTGTCCTATTTATAGGTCTTATGGCCTGAGCGCACCGTTGTGCCTTCAAACATAGAAGCGCGAGCGAATTTAAGGCATTTATGAGCCTTGAGAAAGGGAACGGTTTCCCTCGAAAACTCGCAAAGGAGGAATGATCTCCCTCGTCAATGTGAATTTATTGGGCCTTGAGAAAGGGAACGGTTTCCCTCCGAAATGCGCAAGGATCTCCCTCGATTAATCCAAAAGAAGTTATTTCAACTTTGGAAAGGAAATAATCCTTCTCGTAACTAGCCAAAAGGATGTTGGCCTCGGGAAAGGAACAACATTCCAAAGTGAACTTATTCCGGAAGGCTCGGACGCGGAGCCACTCAGACGTGAAGCTATCCGGACGCGAAGCTGTCCAGATGCGAAGCTACCCAGAGTGGCGAATCTACACGATTCTTCGGCGAATCTATCCTAAAGCAGGACTAAAAGCGAGCTGAACTCAACCACCATGGCGACGTTTGTACTACACATACCACCGATCAAAGCAATTCAAAGTATTTCAAAATCTGAACCATTCCATTGCAGACTTTCGAAAACTTTGAAGGGGGTCTTGTTGACACTTTAAAAAAGACAAGATTCTGACTGGCCTGAACAATGTCTAAACTTGTTGACATTTACAAAAGACAAGTGACAGACAAGCTGACGACCGGTTCTTTACTTGTTGACATTTATAAAAGACAAGTGACAGATAGCTCGCAACCAGTTTTCACCCATCCCCGAGGGACAAAGAAGCAACTTGGACTCTACTGATCTAGTGAAGCAGACAGTGAGCCAGGATTGTCTCTAAACAGACCTCAGCAGGTCTAAGATGCTAGCACTTAGCATCACATAAGCCCAAAGGGATAGCCTCGCCTGAGAGGCTAAGATCACCTAACTTCGCCTTGAAGCCATTCACAGCTCCGTCAGGAAGCTAACTTATAGTTTCGCCTGAAGTGCTCAAGTTCCGCAGAGAGTTAGCTTCACTCAAAGCCACATGCAACAACGCAGAAGGATGTTTGGTAGCTTCGTCACAGATGTTATCTAGCTCCGTTGAAGAGCTTTCTTCTGACTTCGCCAGATGTTTCTTCCAGCTCCGCTGCGAGCTCGACGCGGGCAGCTCCGCTGTGGGTCCGTCATGGTCAACCTTTGACCAACTAAATCTCCAGATGAGATCAAATCTATTCAGAATCAAGATCAAATCCAATCAAGATCAAATCTGAGATCAAATTTGGCAGTTGATTGCCATAATCTCTTGACTCTCCTAAAACGAGTAAGAGGATCAAGGGAGATCTTTCAATTATATGGAAAGGATCAAAAACAAATCAGGAGACCAATCTACCTGCTACTTTAGCTTCGCAGAAGCTGATTCTAGCCTCGCAACAAGGCTACATTTCAGATTTAAACAGATTTGATTCAATCTGTTTCCATATTTTCAAGAGACAATTATACCCCTGCTCTCCCTATAAATATCCCACCAGGGATACAAGGAGAGAGATCTACACAAGAAAAGACGCACACGCAAGGACGTACAGACGACCGTGCGCACAGAGAGAGAGAGGCTAAACAGAGATTTATTCTCTTGCTTTCAAAAATTCAGAGACTTCAGAGAATCACTTCTCTAATCAGGGTGCTGATACCCTAATACTTTCTTCTCAAGGAATCTCCAGAATCAGGAGAGAAGGAATTCCTAGGCGAAGGCGGTTTTGAGAAGTAACAAGAGGGTTCTACCAACCTTCTGTTCTCCGATTCCCCGAACCAGGCGAGAAGGGAATATCATCGCTCGCATCGTCAAAGGGACAAAGTGGTCGCGCGCTCACCAGACTTCTACCGGCACACTTCTCCAGAATCTCCGAGGAGATCTACTTGTAATCTTTTGTGTTACTTGTAATTTAGCTCCTCGACCCTTTTCTTTTTTATAAGTTTTCCCCTTTGCAAATCAATGGAAAACATGAACACCAACACAAACTTATCCAAATGTGGTGAGAAGATTCTATTCATCAAGTCCATAAAGACTGCTGGGGCATTTGTTACTCCAAAGGGCATGTCCAAGAACTCGTTAATGACCATAGCGAATCCTAAATGCCGTCTTCTGGATATCTTCCTTCTTCACCTTCAACTGATGATACCCCGACTGTAGATCAAACTTTGAGAACACTTGGGTCCCATGAAGTTGATCAAAGAGATCATCAATCCTCGGCAAAGGGTACTTGTTCTTAATGGTGACTTTGTTCAATTCTCTGTAATCAATACACAATCTCTTGCCACCATCCTTCTTGTTTGCCAACAACACTGGTGCTCCCCAAGGTGAAGTACTCGGTCTGATCAGACCCTTGCTCGAATACTCCAGCAGCTCTTCCTTCAGTATAGCCAATTCAGTTGGTGCCATCCGGTATGGTGCTTTAGAGATGGGAGTCGCTTCTGGAATAATGTCAATGGAGAACTCCACAACTCTGTCAGGTGGAAGTCCTGATATCTCCTCAACTACATACAGGAATTCATTCCACACTGACACCGTCTTCTTCTTATCTTCTGCAGTGGTACAATCCAGTTGGTCTTCCTTCTGGAGGGACTTGTGTTCTCTAAAGAACTGAAACTCTGGTTGGTGTGGAATCCTGAAGATCACCTTCTTGTTCCAACAGTCGATCACTGCATGATACTTGCTGAGCCAAGTCATACCTAGGATCACATCGTACCCTCCAGTGTCCAGTACGAACATGTCGGCCTCCAATTTTCTGCCACATAACTCCACATTGCAAGCCTTTCAAATCTTATTAGTAATGACTATCCCATTCTCCGTACTAATTTTCCATTGATCACCCATACATATTAGGGGTATAGAATGTAAGGCAATAAATCTACTGGATATGAAGCAATGCGATGCACCAGAGTCAAAGAGTGATAAGACTGGAACTGAGTGGACCAAGATTGTACCTGCCACTACTTCTCCAGATGCCTCAGCTTCCTCTGCTGTCAAGTTGTCAGCCGGGCCTTTCCCGCGGCCTACTCTGGTCCTAGGTCCCCTCTGAGCCTGACCCAGAGTCCAACGCTGGGAAGGAAGTGGAGCTCCTCCGCCTATTGGTCCTGGATTCCTCCTCATTGGTGGTACTGAAAATGCTGAGGGAGCTGCTCGAGCTGGAAGTGCTGGTGCTGAAAGTGCTGGTGGTGTTGGAGCTGCATTCTAGGTCTTCTTGAATGGACACTCTCCCACTGAGTAGTTGCCAGATCCACATGCCAAACACAGCCCATTGGCCATACGGCAGTTCTGCTGATTGTGTCCAGGCTTCTGACAGTACCCACACACAAGCTGCTGAGAAGGAGGCTGAAAAGGCCGCTTGGCCACTGGGGCACCAAAAGATCTGACTGGATTCCTGTTCGGAAGGGGATTAATTGTATTGAGAGAGGGTTAGAGTAAATCGTTAATGTCCTGATACTGACGATCTAAAACTCCAAATGTGTGTGAAGGCTTACTTTACTCCTTTCGAATCACCGTTCGTAGCACACGGTAAGACGGGTCGTGTCCGCAGGGAGGGTTAGCAATAGAAGCATTCAAGGTTTTTATATTGAGATTCCAAGAAGAAAACGAAAGTTCTTCTTTGTTTAGAAATGAAAAACAAAACAACATAGAAAGTGAGTGAAAAATATTTGTAGGTTTTTTGTAAAGAAAAGGAAAAACAGAAAGAAAGATAGAAGGAAAACGAAGATAATTGAAAAGAGAATTGTTTTAAGAAAAGGATCTTTGAAGTATGATAGAAAGAAAGGCCATGACTAACTAACATTCTAATCTACTAACTAACTACTCTCATTGGGTGATGCATGTCTCATATTGATTCATCGGCAATAGGATGTCTTGCTTTGTCGAGTCAATGTATTGTCTCGTATCGAAAATGCATTCTCATCTAGGCTTGGCTAGTTGCCTCCTTGAATCATCGCTCCCTAAATAGATTTTCAATAATGGAACAAGGATAGTCAATCTTAAGTATGCTAAGCAAAAATGCAAGATTCATTAGTCCATCAAAGCTATAACCAAGCTAGCATGAAATAAGAAATTTGCACAAAAGTCATTAGCATAATGAAATGATCCATCTTCATGTTCCATCAAGGCAATTGTTCTAAAGAAAGGCTTTAAGTGAGGTTCACATGAATCATATGGAGGGTACAAAGTATTTGCTAAGAATGAAAAATAACTCATCTTCATTGGAGAATAGAGAGACTTGTAAATTGCAAGACTAAAAATAAAGCATCCAATGATTCATATGAGTTAGCAATCACCCAAAAGTTAGTAGTTAGTAGAGTTAGAAGTTAGTAAGTCATGTTAATGAGTTAGCTAGACATGAAAATAAAGAACATGCAACAATTCATTGTAGAAAGTAAATACAAGAAGGTAAAAACTTGAAGAAGAAAATGTACTAGAATAAGAAAAGATTTGAAGAATGAAAGATTAATCTTTGTATTGAGTTGTCACCTTTTCTAATTACAAAGATTTCTCACCCTCACTCTCTCTTTTCTGCGTTCTAGAAGGAGAAAAGGAAAATTACATAAGAAACTAAAGAAAACCTAGAGAAATCCTAACAATTTCCCTAACAAAAGAATGCTATTCTCTCCTCCCTTATTACAGCGGCCCTAGGGGTCTATTTATAGCATTCAGGAGACGTTCCACTATAGCCGTTGGATCAAACGCTTGATCAACGGCCAAAGGATTACCGCGGGTCCGCCGCCAAAGCCGCGTTTCCGCGGCAGAATCTTGGCCGTTGCGCCAGCGAATTTTCTGCCATTCTGTTATCGCTCGTGTGCCTAGCTGGATCTTATAGAAAGTGGTGAATATGCTTGGATCAATCCAGATCTGGGCTTTCTTTTTGTAGGCTTCTAAATACTCCTAAATTCCTTTAAAAAACATAATTGTTGGGCCTCCTCCATTAATTGTTGGACCTGAAAAAAGAGAGAAAAAAGCAATAAAAATCCCATTTTTAATCACATAAACCATAGTATGGTGGTACAAAATGATGCATAAATGAACTCCAATCACACCCTCATACCTAGCTTTTGCTCGTCCCAGAGCAAAATGAGAAAAGAGAAAAAAAATCCTAACTAAATTATTACACCACTTTCGTAGGTGACACGATTGCACTGAGCTCATGCAACAAGCCGTTAAACCTCTAGGTTACCCTAGAGGAGGAGTGTTGTCTCCTGAGGGTTTTCAGCAGATTGCTCCCACAAAATCCAAAAGAAGAAGAAAAAAATGTTAGTAAAAAGAAAGAAAAATTATGATCCATTTTTTTCTTCAAGAATTTCGGTGATCTTTTAGTTTCGGGTTATCCTAAACTTTTCCTCTTTTTTATAAGTTTCCATTAGAAGTCTTGTTTTCAACTTAGGCTAAGTTTTCAAGAATAGAGAGAAAGCTAAATTTTGTATCAGGCCTAACATATATACATCTACATGCATGAGGAATTTTTCTTAGACTTAAGTTCATTTATTTACATATATATAATAATAATTTTTTTAAGATATATATATATATATGTTTATTATATATTTACATTCCCTTAGCTTCATTAGGCTATCTAATTTACCCATGTAGCGAGCCTTTTACCGATGACTCCAAGACCAGATGGTCTTAGGGTACCAGATGAAGATACATCCCTAAGGTCCAAGGACTCGAGTAAACTAGGCCACGAATGCTAAGGACTCAACCACCTTTAAGCGTGACTGACCATGCTTCTTGAGGCACAACTAACCAGCTTAATTAGTGATTAAGTTTTTATTTATGATTAATAATATTTTTTTTCTTTTTCTTTTTATTTTTATATATGGATGTAAACAAAATTACTAAGTCCTTGATTAATACCTCAATATGAAAATGTATATAGTGCTTAGGAAAAATTCAAAATCTAGTTATCTTTTCTATTCTTTTCTTTCTTAACCTAAAGATCCACAAAACTTCTTTTTTTCGACTTATATTAAGAAATCTTAGTTTAGAATATCCTTAATTCCTAAGATCAAGTTAATTCTTTTTTTAAAAAAATGGATCAAAGAAAACTTTTTTTTTTATAAAAGAAGAAAAATCTAAAAATCTAAAAGAAAATCCTAGAAAAATCCCTAAAAATCTAGAAAGAAAATCCTATGTTAGTAACTACCCCCATACCTATCCTATGCATTGTCCCCAATGTATGCAACAAAATATGTACATGAAATAGGTAAAGAAAAGGTGTCACCCCCTTCGTCGGCTTGGACCAGCGGTGGTGCTAGGTCCGGCCGACTGCGAACGCCGCAGACTCTCCTCAATGCGGTCTAAACGAGATGTCTGCTCCTCAATCTATTTGCGTAGTCTAATCTGCCCCTGAAATATCTTCTTCATGCATCGCCAAATGGTAGACATGAAGGCGCGTGAAGCAGCTGGGGGGTCCTGTTGCCAAAAGGCCGGATCATCCTCCTCCTCTAAAAGTTCCTCCAAAGAGGACTCAACCGGGGCATCTTCGGACTGGACATTAGGGGTCCAGACCGCATGAAGACAACTGTTGTAAGCACTAGTAGCCCTTTCTGGTGCAACGAACACCCTATCATATGAGTCAAAAACTGCATCTGGTAGGAAAGTCTTACACAGACGAGTGATCAGAATTGGGTGCGAGTATTTTGCACCGCGTGTGCGTGAGGAGTTTGTGATAGTACTATGAAAGATGGTCTTGTTAATACGTATAGTGTGCTGACATGTCATGAGATCGTGAATGATTTGCAGTATCGGCCTATTGAAGGAGGTTGCGTGGTCAAGCCCTAATATGTTGTGTTGAATCCAGCGACCAACGCAATGTACGTTTCTGAATGTAGTACTGGCTTTGAGTCCCCTATCTTGTTCTATACAGTAAGCCCCATGATAGTCATGTAATCGATTAAAGGAAGGGGGTCACGATGATGTGGGTTGCAAGGGACATGTGTGAATTCCTCTAGCATAGGAAGCGTGATAACAATATCCCCAGTGGGCAAGTACACCAAGATTTGGTATGTGTCAAAATCGATAGAGGCTTGATCTATGGAATTGTAGAAAAGTGTGACGAGCTCAGGACAATAGTAAGCCTCATGATCTGAGTTATCATAGACTAATGCATATCAATCCCATGCACGAATACGATCTAAAAAAATATGACCATAACCGTTAACATCGCTAAGAATCCTAGCAAAATCTTTTTCAGCTAAAATTGACGGCGCCATGATGAATAATATGAAGCAACGGGAAGATATACACAAACCTCCCCCAGACTACGTGGGCGAAAAAACTCAAAGTAGATTACAGAGAGCAATCAGCAGTGGTAGCAGATTAGCAAGCGGTAGATTGGGAGACTTCAGACGGCCGCGATAGCAGAGAAATTTGGCGGCGCTCCAGATCGTCCAGATGGCTGCGGAGGCGTGGCAAAAACTGTGGAAACGCAGCAGGGTAGAAGAGACAGAGGGGCAGAAAAATTTTGGGGGGCGGCGCTGGCTATGCTCGTTTCAGATCTGGGGTTAAAACTAGGGTAAAGAAAAGAATACGGGATGGAGGGTATTTATAAAGAGCTGAGAAAGATGGAATTCTCAAATTATCCTAGTTGAGATTCGAAATTTACAACCCTAGGGCAATTTAAAAAGGAAAGGGAGTGTATGAAGAGAAGGAAACAGGATGGAGGGTATTTATAAAGGGATGGATTCTATATATTTTTTTATTTTTTATTTTCTTGGTTTATATATATATATTTTATTATGACTATTTATTTATTTATATATATATATATATTTATTGTTTTATTTACAAGAGAAGTCCCAAGATGATTTACAGGAGACACCGGGAAAAGTGTAAAATGACATAGTCACATATAGATTGGGTCACAAAGACCCAATTTAAGAACATTGTGTGACTCAGACTCTGTGGTGAAAAATGGCTTTAGGCGTTGAACATTGACTTTGGAAATGTTGCCACTTTTAGGATTGAAAATTTCAATGGCACCATGAGGGAAGACATTTTGGACGATGTATGGGCCTGACCACCTGGTTTTCAGTTTACCAGGAAACATGTGGAGTCTAGAGTTATATAACAGAACTTTTTGTCCTGAGACAAAAATTTTCCTATTAATTGATTTATCATGGAAAAGCTTAGCTCTGTATTTAGATATCCGAGCGTTATCGTATGCATCATTTCTCAATTCTTCTAACTCGGATATCTGCAGCTTTCTCAAATCACCGGCTTTGTCTAAGTCCAAATTCAGCTGTTTTAGTGCCCACATAGCACGGTGCTCTAACTCCACAGGCAAGTGGCAGGGTTTTTCAAATATAACTCGATATGGAGACATACCGAGGACAGTCTTGTAGGCGGTCCGATATGCCCATAGGGCATCAATGAGTTTGATAGACCAGTCCTTACGATTTTGTCCAACAGTTTTCTCCAATATCAGTTTAATTTATCTGTTGGTAACTTTCACTTGCCCGTTCGTCTGAGGATGATAGGCCGTGGATAACTTATGAGAGATAGAGTACTTCCGCATTAGGGCTTCAAAAGTCCAGTTGTAGAAATGACTCTCGTTGTCACTAATTATCGCACAGGGGCTCCGAAGTGCGAAATGATGTTTTCACGTAAAAACTTGATGACAACTTGGTTGTCATTTGTCCTAGTCGGAATAGCTTCAGCCCATTTAGAAACGTAGTCGACGGCCACCAAAATGTATTGGTTGCCATAAGACAGAGGAAAGGGTCCCATGAAATCGATACCCCACAAATCAAAAATCTCTACCTCCAGGATCGGTGTAAGGGACATCATGTCTTTACATGTGATTCGACGGGTCATTTGACATCTGGCACAGAGCTTGTAGAAAGTATAGGCGTTCTTAAAGAGAGTGGACCAGTAGAATCCACTCTGAAGGACTTTTTCAGCAGTCTTTCGTGGACTAAAGTGTCCACTATAAGCTAACTTGTGACAAAATGTCAAAACACTATGATGTTCATCCTCAGGAAGACATCTTTTAATTATCTGGTCAGGACAATATTTGAATAAATATGGTTCATCCTAAAAGAAAAACACGTATTTGACTCATGAAGCGGTGTTTGTCCTGATCTGACCAATCGGAAGGTGTTCACCCAGTTGTAAGGTAGTTTACTATATCAGTATACCAGGGCTCTTTACACATCGTGAAGATGTGTTCGTCAGGAAGTTGTCATTGATTGGGATTGTCTTAGTTGGTGCATTGGGAATTCGCGAAAGGTGATCTGTCACCACATCCTCAACGCCTTTGTTATCTTTAATTTCCAAATCAAACACTTGCAAAAGAAGTATCCATCGAATCAGTCTAGTCTTTACGTCCTTCTTTTGCATCAAGTATCTAAGGGCAGAGTGATCAGTGAAAATCGTTGTCCTAGACCCTAGTAGGTATTGGCGAAACTTCTCCAACGCAAATATAACTATTAAAAATTTCTTTTCAGTCATTGTGTAATTTTAGTTGAGCTTCATTAAGCGTCCTACTAGCATAGTAAATCACATGTTGTCTTTTATCAGTACGCTATCCTAGAACAGCGCCTATAGTATAATCAGAGGTATCACACATGATTTCAAAAGGCCTAGTCCAATCTAATGCTGAAATTATCAGTGCCGAGACAAGTCTGTGCTTAAGCTTCTCCCAAGCTTGTAGACACTCTTCATCAAATTTGAAGGGCAAATCTTTTCCTAAGAGATTCATTAAAGGTCTAGCAATTTTGCTAAACCCCTGAATAAATCTTCTATAGAAGCCAGCGTGCCCTAGAAATGATCTAATATCTTTTAAGCATTTTGGCTCAGGGAGTTTTGTTATTACTTCCACTTTCGATCTATCAACCTCAATTCTTTTGTTTGAAACTTCGTGCCCTGGGACTATTCCTTGCTTGACCATAAAGTGACACTTCTCTCAGTTGAGTGTCAAGTTTTTCTCCATGCATCGTTGTAAAGCTAGCTTAAGATGGCGCAAGTATTGTTCAAAGGAATCGCCATAAATAGAGAAATCATCCATGAAAATTTCTAAAAATCTTTCCACCATGTCGGAAAAAAGACTAAGCATGCAACGTTGAAACGTTGTGGGAGCATTGCATAGGCCGAAGGGCATTCTTCGGTATGCAAATGTTCCAAAGGGACAGGTGAAGGTAGTCTTGTCTTAATCCTCGGGAGTGATAGGGATTTGATTATATCCTGAATATCCATCCAGGAAACAGTAGTACTCATGTCCAGCTAGTCTCTCGAGCATTTGATCTATGAATGGAAGGGGAAAGTGGTCTTTACACGTGGTAGCGTTTAATTTTCGGTAATCAATGCAGACTTGAATCTTCGTGGGAAGTCGAGTTTGTACCAATTCTTTCTTATCATTTTCTACCACAGTAAACCCTGCTTTCTTTGGCACAGCGTGGACTGGACTAACCCATTGGCTATCGGATATGGGATAGATAATCCCATTATCTAATAGCTTCAAAATCTCAGCTCTAACAGCCTCCTGCATGATTGGGTTCAGTCTACGTTGTGGGTCACGTTTTGATTTTGCATCTTCTGTCAAATGAATCCGGTGTTGCACAATGGATGGACTAATCCCCTTTATATCAGCCATAGTCCAACCAATGGCTTCTTGATTTTCCCTTAACACCGTAAGAAGATCCTCTTCTTATTGTTTCATAAGATGGGATGCAATTATCACGGGGAAAGCTTCCTTCTCACCCAAGTACTGGTATTTGAGATGGTTAGGAAGAACCTTAAGCTCGGAAGAGGGAACCGGATCTATCAATGGTTGTTCCTTGTGCAAGGGAAGGACAGGGGTGGCATTTGTGCCCCATTCTACTGTGGACTCGATGATTTGATCAATATTGAAGTCATCAGACTCCAATTCAAATTCTCTATCAGACTCATATTCAATCTCTATGTTATGTTCACTTGTTAATCCCTCGATTAAGTTCACTTCAAACGACTCATTATCCAAATCTCGAGGTTATTTTCCCAGGTGGAAAACATTTACGTCTTTTGTCATATCTCCAAAAGTTAGACCATTGATCTATTCCTACGTTGATGATTGCGTTTGCAGTGGCTAGGAAGGGTCGTCCTAGAATAACAGGTGTCTGAGCTTTGGATTATGTGCGGGTTGCGTCTCTAGAACAATGAAATCCACAGGTAAATGAATTCCCCGACCCGAATGAGAACATTTGTAATCTCCCCCTTGGGAATCTTTACAGATCGATCAGCTAGTTGTATAGGATCTCTGGTTGGACGGAGGTCGCCCAACCCAAGTTGCTGATACACAGAGAAAGGAAGAAGATTGATGTTGGCTCCTAGATCAAGTAATGCCCTGTTTATCGTGATCTATCCTATAATACAGGAAATGGTTGGACTCCTTGGGTCTTTGTATTTCACAGGAATGGGCCCAGTTAGCAACTCACTTATGTTTGAAGTAAGGAAGACCTTCTTTGGGACATTTGCTTTCCGTTTCTTGGTGCACATATCTTTTAAGAACTTGGCATATGAGGGGACTTGTTGTATGGCATTAAGAAGGGGCACATTGATCTGGACCTGATTAAACATTTCCCTAATCTTCTCCATTTAAGCATTAGTCTTTTGGTTTGCTAGCCTATTAGGGAATGGTACAATAGGCTTGTATGGTTGCTCATCTGTTTTGACTTTGATATTGGATTTGGAGGTTGTAGGTGGTGAACTTGAATATGGATCATTTTGAGTTTATGGTACAAAAACAGGAGGTGTTGATACTGATTTATTAGGAACAGGATGATTAGAAACCTGATTGTCTATCTGCTTTTCAGATCTCAAAATATGAACAGTATTACATTGACTTGGACCTATGTCTTTAGCTTCATGGATAAGGAAGGGGTTCTTAGGATTGGGCAATGACTGACTTGGCAGTGTTCCCTTTTGTCTTTCATTCAAAGAGTTAGCCAGTTGACCTATCTGAACCTCTAACCTATTGATAGCCTGATTGTGGGTGTTCATCATTGAGGCCTGGGTTTTGGATAAGGTTTCAATCATTCTTTCCAAATCTGACAATTTTTTTCTGAATGATTTTATGTTTGTTGGTTCTGATATGTGGGCTGAAAGTTATATTGGAAGCTTAAATGGAAATTTGGTGGACTCTAGTGGAAACTGGGTTGATGAGACTGAGCAGGATATTGGTGTGAAAATAGTTGCCTTGGTTGCTCATGACCGGACTGACTTCATGAGAAATTTGAATGGTTCCTCCATCCTGAGTTGTATGTTTTAGAGTATGGATTGTAGTTGGGTCTGGTGTATGCTGCATTCATATTCTCAGGGTACATTTGAGCTTGGTAGATAGGACACTCCTTAAACAGGTATTTCAGAGCATGGCAGTAGGTACAACCGGGGTTGATCACAGGTGGTGGGTTAACCTGATTCACAGAATTTGGTTCCCTAGCTTCGAGCAGTTTGATAGGTAGTAAAAAATGCATATTTATCACTACATTTACTATCACATTTTCATATTTATTCCTACAATTATGCACTATTACTAGTGTTTTATTATTTAATGTGTGCAGGCCTTGAGTAATTAATTAATTAAAGAATAAAGCCTAAATGAAGCCCAGAAGCCCCAAAAAGCCCATGTGCAAGCCCAAGTGCAAAAGTTGCAATTACCAAGTGCCAAAGTTGCAATTACCATGTGCAAAATTTGCAATTACTAAAAGAAGAGGAAAGGGATAGACTTCTACTCTATCCTAATTACTTGCAGGACAAGGCTAGAGATAAGGGGAGAAGAGTGCAAAGATAACAAAATCGTTTTAAAAGATTTGGAAGATTTAGATTTAGGGTAACTTGCTTCCCAAGTTATCCCGAATTTTCAAAATAAAGAGTCGGTATGCCAGATCTAAAAGGATATACCCAAATGGACGGACCAGAGGAGGCCACGCGCGAAAGCGCGTGGCCAGAGACCACAGTATGGCCGCGAAAACGCGGCCATAGCCGCGTTTCCGCGGCACTATGGATGAGTCTGGCGATAAGATTTTGTGGGAGAGTTATATTGGGACTCTACTTGTTCCAGCGCCTATAAATACCCTTGCAGAGCAACAGAGAGGGGGCGTCGAGTCGAGTACAGAAACAAATTTAGGGTTTTTCTTAGGCTAAATTTTTAGATTGTAACTTAGGTTTTTTTGTATTTTTCTTTTATGTAATTTTTATGTAACTGAGAGGAGAGACGAGTTTCATGGAGGAAGGAGATCAAGCTTGTACTGAGGTGACATCGGTGTAAGTAGATCTTTTCTTCCATTGTTATAAGAATCAAATCGAAGTTTCTGTTTTTTTTTTACTCTTATTTTGTTTTATTTTCCTCTGATGACTTAGAATCTAAGAGAATCCGATAGCTTCAAGACTGCTTAGCCGTTGAAGTGCCCTTGATGGCCTATGGTGATGAACAAACCTTCTCTTGCTAGTATAGTTTGTCCTTTTTATTCGTAGTGTAGATCGAGAAGGGGGAAGATCCTATACGCCATGTTTGATTGCCTTCAAAGACAAGGTAAGTCGTCGCAACGGATCAAAGGTAAACAGGCGCAGAAGAGGTAAGTATGATTTTTAGTTTTTAGTTTTCTTTCTTTTATTGATTTAGTTTAGATCACCAACACCAATAACACCCAATTCAATTTCTTGTATATAATCTATTTTCCACCTTCTTAATCTACCATCTTCTTCCTAATTCAAACACTTTAGAGAACTTACTAAAAAAGCTTCCATCGCTAGTCCCTCCCTGTGGATCACGACCCGCATAGCACTTGCTATAGCGGTAGAATTGAGTACCTTGCACATCCTATTCTTAAATCTGAAATACTATATTTTGTGTGCAGGTAAAATCTCAATCACAGTTCTAGTCTTTTCATCAATTGTGCTATCTTTGCCTCAGCAGCTATTGAGGATCGAATGCATACTAGTTCTGGATGTGGTGGGATTGGTTTTCTCTGGGCAAGATTCCCACTGAATGGTTTTTTCCGGCTAAAACTTCAAAGAGGTCCCAACCCTGGTTCTCATCCTTTTTCAAAAATTACCCTTGGCACATGGTCTCAAAGAGTGTCTTAGTTTGGTAGTCTAGTCCATTATAGAGAATTTGACACTGCCGCCACTTCTCTATGCCGTGATGAGGACATTGGGCGAGTAAATCTTTAAACCGTTCGAAATACTTCCAAAATGTTTCACTTGATTCCTGCTTAAGCGGCATTATATTTTTTCTGATGAGGGCCGTTTTATGAATGGAATAGAACTTCTTAAGAAAGACTTTGACAAAATCATCCCATGAAGAGATAGAACTGGCAGGCAGATTATATAGCCACTTCTTGGCTATATCCTTAAGCGCGAAGGAAATGAACCTTAATTTAACAGCGTCTTCCCCCAGTTGGGGAATTCTCATCATCAAACATACTTCTTCAAACTCACGAATGAAGAAATATGCGTCCTCGGATTCTAGGCCAGGAAATCTAGGGAGTGTATTTATGAATTGCGGTTTAAGCTCAAAATTGTTTCCATTTACCTCGGGTAAAAGAATGCATGAAGGAAGTGAAGTTCGAATGGGGTAGAACTTGTCTTGGAGAGAAGTATTGTTAGCCATGATTGGAATTGTGTCAGGAAGTGGTGTTTGTGCAAGTGTAGAAGTCCTAACAAGTCTTGCTGAAATTGGATCCCGATACCACTCTTGCATACATAATCACAGACAACGTTCACCACGCAATCAAGCAAAAAAGGAAAATAACAAACAAGAAAAGGAAAAACAATCACAAGCTATTTATGATACCTGGACCTAGACGACTCCTAACTGTTCGATGAACCGAAGAAGGTTATTGCTCGAGTTAGACCACAGCTAATCAGCCAGGTAGGAGCAAAATACGGTGGGAGGTATCCATGCGTAAGCAACGGGCCTTAATTACGCCAAACCACGGTATTTTTTAGGCTTAACCTCGTAATCTCCAACCTTAGACACTGATTTGACTGGAGTATGAATCAAAAATAATTTCCAACCTCAGCTGATCTCTTGACGATTCCGGATGTCCCAAGGGGCCAACGTCTATCAATTTTTATTTAAAAAGCTTGGGATTGTGAGTGCTTGGAATGTGATTTTTGGGCCAAGGAAGGGTGATTAAATCCCCACCTTATCTTGTTATTGGGTGGTGTGATTGGTAGTGAAAAGTGCATTTTTATCATCATATTTACCATCACATTTTCATATTTATTCATATAATTCTGCACATTTACTAATATTTTATGATTTATTGTGTGCAGGCCTTGAGAAATAAAAATAAAGAAATAAAGCCTCAAAAGAAGCCCAAAAGCCCATATTTAAGCCCAATGCAAAAGTTGCAATTATTAAAGTCAAAATTGTAATTACACAAGGGCAATAGTTGCAAATACAAAGAAGAGGGAAGGATAGACTTCTATTCAACCCTAAACACTTGCAGGATGAGGATAAAAGCCAAAGAAGAGAGTGCAAAGATAAGAAAATTTGTTTAAAAAGATATTTGGAGATTTGAGATCTAGGTAACTTACTTCCCAAGTTATCCCGAAATCCACAAATAAAGAGCCAGGATGCAACTTCCAGAAGACAACGCCTAGATGAACGGACCAGGGGAGGCCACGCGCCAAAGCGCGCGCGAAAACGCGGCCCAAGCCGCGTTTCTGCGGCAATACAGTCTTATCTGGGGACCAGTTTTCGTGGGAGAGTTGTGTTAGGACTCTACCTCCTTCTGCACTTATAAATACCCCTGCAGATGCAACAGAAAGGGCGTACAGAAAATACAGAGCAAATTCTAGGGTTTCTTAGGCTAATTTGTAGTTTAGGTTAGGTTTTTCTTTTTGTAATTTTTGTAACTGAGAGTGGAGGAAGCTTTCATGGAGGAAGGAGTCCATGCTTGTACTGAGGTGACAGCTGTGTAAGCCTACTTTTCTTCCATTGTTAATGAAATCCATTCAAAGGTTTGTCTTTGTTATGTCTATTCTTTGTATTCATGTTTTATTCTTGTTTTATTTTTCTATACTTGTGTTATTCTCTCTGATGTCTTGCAAACCGTGAGAACTGGTCGCTTCGAGACTGCTTAGCCGAAGAAGAGCCCTTGATGGCCTATGGAGATGAACAAGCCGTCGCTTGTCAGTCTTTTCTTTTCGTAGTGTAGATCGCGAAGGTGGAAGATCCTATACGCCATTCTTGTACGCCTTCGAAGACAAAGTAAGTTGTAGCAAAAGGTTCAAAGGTAAGTAAGACTGAAGAGGTAGGTATGTATTTTTCTAGTTTATAATCTTCTTCCTTTCTTCTATTTCTTTAGATTAGATGACAAACTCCACTTCTTTCCAATTTATTTCTCCCACTTCATTGTAAATACCATTGTAAATAATAGAAATAAATAAAAAAGAGATAACTTGCTTAAACGCTTCCATCGCAATTCCCTCCCTGAGGATCACGACCCACTTTGGCCCTTGCTACAGCGGATAGCATTGAGACTAAGAACTCTATAACTCTTTCTTCTTATTTACAAATTCTAAAATCTCAATCAAAATTTTGGCGCCGTTGCCGGGGAGGGACGGTAAGTTTATCTCTAAAAAAAAATTAATTATTAACTAATTCTTTTATTCTTTCTGTTTGCAGGTTTAGAGAACAGGAAACAGCAGAAGTGGACATATAGCAACTCTGTACCTCTGCCCTCGAAGGCAGAGCATCAGAGCCTACTACAGTGCCGCGGATCCGCGGCAATAGCCGCGTTTTCGCCGCCTTAGTAGTTCATTACTGACAGATCTTTCTGCAGGTTGCTACAAATTGCAAGATTTAATTTCTGCTCTGTTAAAATTTGTTCTGTGATAAACCTGTATACTGCTAATTAATCAACAGTAGAATATTTGTTGAAAAAGATAAAAAATTGATTAGACGTTTGCATCCTAGGCACGTGTCTTTTCAATTCATTTATTTTTACTGTTGAAGAGTGCTGGAGTAAGGTACGTTCGCATTTCATGTAGAATAGGACTCATCTCTTGGTTGATTTTCATACTTTGAGTGAATCTTATTTACATATTTTGTACACTTGCACAAAATCATCTTAAGGGCATAACCCATTAACAAGATAAGGTGGGGATTTAATCACCCTTCCTTGGCCCAAAAATCATATTCCAAGCACTCACTAACCCAAGCCTAACTAAAAATGAGTAGACGTTGGCCCTAGGGACATCTCGGACTCAATTAGGAGATTATCCTAAGGGGAAACTGTGTTGGAATTTGACTCCTGCCAAATCAGTATCTAGGAAGGGGATTGAGGGCCGAAAGCCCGACGATTGGTGGTTATTTAATTAAGAAACGTCTTTGACGGAAAACCTCCCACCAATCTTGCCCTGACCTGGCTGATTAACTTGTGGTCAAACTCTACACCCTACCTCCCGTGGACAGTCTAACCAGTTAGGAGTCCTCTAGGTCATAAGTCTACCCTAACTTAGGTTAGAATTTTTTTTGTTTGCTTATTTGTTTGTTTTTTTCTTTTGTTTGTGTTTGTGTGATATGGCATATAATAATAATTTTTCCAATTTTAATCCATATTAAACACCAACCTCTTTTTCGGATATTACCAACCCGGCATATCATAACTTTGACCAACCTAGTGTGCTGGAATGGTCTTATCCGAATGAATATAACCCATGCCCCCCATCTTATGACCATAATTTTCATACCACTTTCAACTCTTCACAGAGTTCATGGGATTTCGCTTCCCTCGAGTCCAATTTTCAACCAAATTGTCCCCCATATCCACCTTGTCCACAATATTCCCAAGAGTCATACTCAGATCCACCCATTCAGAATAGAAAACCATCTATCTTGGAAATGATGAGTATGCATGAGTCCAAGCAACAATTACCATCAATCTTTGACATGATGATGCGTGAGTCTAAGCAACAATCACAAAATCTGACCGACTCACAACTTCATCACGATTACACTTTCTCTTTTCAAGTCCAATCACAAAATGATGCACCAATCGACTATGAAAAGATGCTTGAAGCCATGACTCAGGCTAGATTAGCTCGTGATCATGAAATAGATATGATGGTTCAATCTTTACGTTCTCACCGTTCGGCCATTTCTGATATCGCTAACCATTCTGTTAGAGCCGACGAGCCACGTTGCTTTGGACAACAAGATTCTAATTCAGTACCATCATTTGAACTTGCCAAAACTCCAATTTCTGATAGTTTGGCAAGTTATTCCTTTCCTGAAATAGAACTTGAGCATGAATATGATCATGAACCCCACCTTGATGATTCAATTTTGCTTCCTGATTCAATAATAACTCCGGTGTCTCCACCTGATTTTACTTTTCCCGAGTCAACATTGGATCCTGTACCAATTCATCATGAAATTGAATCACCCATTTTTGATGATCATATTGAACTTGACTAATTTTGCAATTTTGAAAGTCCCATTGACAAATTGGCAAGTTCTCATTTTTATGATATTGAGCTCAATGAGATATGTGACCTAGATTCTCAAATCTGTGATCAAGTTCAAATTCCCGAATTATTATTGACTTCTGTTTTGTTACCCAACTTAGGTAATCTTTTAGAGTCAGTTTTGATTCCCACACCTATCATTCCTGAACTTGAATCACCAATATTGAGTCACATTCTATTGTGGGAAGATGATTGTGGACTTGAGTTTCAACTTATTGATTTGGACCCATTTCTTGAACCTCGCCCGACTCCTGAACCATTACTTGATTTAAGTTTCTTTCCTGAGTCGGTATTCGTTCCCATACCTCACACGTCCAAGTCAATCATTCCATCTTTTCACACTCCATTTTGGGACAAGGCGGTTGACACAATTGACTCTGAATATAATTATGAAATTTGAAAATTTGATGGGGTGGAATTATTAAAAAATGACAATACATACATTTTAGTGGGTTATACAAGAGAAATTTCTGGTAGGTTCCGCGAACTATCACATTATCTTGATTGGGTAGCAACGCTTGGCCCAATTAGACCACCACCGGAACCACCACCTTAAGGTAACTTCTGCCTTCCCTTATTCTTTTTCATGCATATATGCATTCATTCATACATTGAGGACAATGCATGAGATAAGTGTGGGGGTAGGCTTTACTAACATACTAACATAGGTAGAAACTAACAAAAATTTGCTAACTAATAAAAAAAATTATAAAAAGGACAATATTTTGACTTATCTTTTGAAAGAAATCTAAGTTAATCTTAAGAATTAGGAAAATCATGATTAGGATTTCTAAAAACTTGGTCAAAATAAATAAATTGTTGAATTTTTAGGTATAGGAGGAGAAATTGAATAAGTAGTTAGTCTTAATTTTTACCTTAATGAAATGTGCATACCTAATGCATATCTAGGATTCTAAGACAAAGACCCTTGAGCCTCATAAAAAAAAAAAAAAAATTCACCAATTAAGCTGGATACATGTGCCTCAAGAAGCATAAGTATTCATGCTTAAAGGTGAGTCCTAAATAAAATAAAGTCCTTAGTTTTGTGGCCTAGTTTACTCGAATTTGAGTCTGCGGGGTGTTTTCTCACCTGGTGCCCTAAAGCCGACCGGTTTGGGAGCCACCGACTTTAAGTTCGCTACATGGGTGAATTAGAAAGCCTAAGAAAACTGAGAAATATTATATATGTATTAACACATCTAATAGTCAATTAGTTAGGTATGAGGGCCTCAAGAAGCCTTCATGCTTACACGAAAAAAAATTAGATGAGTTATACATATTAAAAAAAAAGAGAGAAAAAAAATAATAATAATAAAGAGGCATGAGAGTCCAAGTTAAAGAATTCCTAGTAAAAATTCATAAGGATGCATATGATTTTTGGTAACGAAAAAGACTATACAAAAATTCAATTTTGATCCTTACCTAAAATGGATAACAATTTACTATATAAAGACTAAGTTTAAGAATGAATAAAATGATGATCCTAAAAAAAAAAACTTATAGATTACTTAGTCTCTTCAAACGTATTTCAAATATTTTCCTTTTTAATGGATTTTGTGGGTGTAATCCGCTGAAAACCCTCACGAGACAACACTCGTCCTCTAGGGTAACCTAGGGGTTTAACGGTTTGTTGCACGTGCTAAGTGCAATCGTGATTCCTACGAAAGTGAGTTAGGATAGATTAATTTTTCTTTTTCTTTTTGATTTTTACTCGAGGACGAGCAAAAAGATAAGTGTGGGGGTGTGATTGGTAGTGAAAAGTGCATTTTTATCATCATATTTACCATCACATTTTCATATTTATTCATATAATTCTGCACATTTACTAATATTTTATGATTTATTGTGTGCAGGTCTTGAGAAATAAAAATAAAGAAATAAAGCCTCAAAAGAAGCCCAAAAGCCCATATTTAAGCCCAATGCAAAAGTTGCAATTATTAAAGTCAAAATTGCAATTACACAAGGGCAATAGTTGCAAATACAAAGAAGAGGGAAGGATAGACTTCTATTCAACCCTAAACACTTGCAGGATGAGGATAAAAGCCAAAGAAGAGAGTGCAAAGATAAGGAAATTCGTTTAAAAAGATATTTGGAGATTTGAGATCTAGGTAACTTGCTTCCCAAGTTATCCCGAAATCCACAAATAAAGAGCCAGGATGCAACTTCCAGAAGACAACGCCCAGATGAACGGACCAGGGGAGGCCACGCGCCAAAGCACGTGGCCATCTGCCACTACTTGACCGCGGAAACGCGGCCCAAGCCGCGTTTCCGCGGCAATCCAGTCTTATCCGGGAACTAGTTTTCGTGGGAGAGTTGTGTTGGGACTCTACCTCCTTCTGCACCTATAAATACCCCTGCAGACGCAACAGAAAGGGCGTACAAAAAATACAGAGCAAATTCTAGGGTTTCTTAGGCTAATTTGTAGTTTAGGTTAGGTTTTTCTTTTTGTAATTTTTGTAACTGAGAGTGGAGGAAGCTTTCATGGAGGAAGGAGTCCATGCTTGTACTGAGGTGACAGCGGTGTAAGCCTACTTTTCTTCCATTGTTAATGAAATCCATTCAAAGGTTTGTCTTTGTTATGTCTATTCTTTGTATTCGTGTTTTATTCTTGTTTTATTTTTCTATACTTGTGTTATTCTCTCTGATGTCTTGCAAACCGTGAGAACTGGTCGCTTCGAGACTGCTTAGCCGAAGAAGAGCCCTTGATGGCCTATGGAGATGAACAAGCCGTCGCTTGCCAGTCTTTTCTTTTCGTAGTGTAGATCGTGAAGGTGGAAGATCCTATACGCCATTCTTGTACGCCTTCGAAGACAAAGTAAGTTGTAGCAAAAGGTTCAAAGGTAAGTAAGACTGAAGAGGTAGGTATGTATTTTTCTAGTTTATAATCTTCTTCCTTTCTTCTATTTCTTTAGATTAGATGACAAACTCCACTTCTTTTCAATTTATTTCTCCCACTTCATTGTAAATACCATTGTAAATAATAAAAATAAATAAAAAAGAGATAACTTGCTTAAACGCTTCCATCGCAGTTCCCTCCCTGAGGATCACGACCCGCTTTGGCCCTTGCTATAGCGGATAGCATTGAGACTAAGAACTCTACAACTCTTTCTTCTTATTTACAAATTCTAAAATCTCAATTAAAATTTTGGCGCCGTTGCCGGGGAGGGACGGTAAGTTTATCTCTAAAAAAAAATTAATTATTAACTAATTCTTTTATTCTTTCTGTTTACAGGTTTGGAGAACAGGAAACAGCAGAAGTGGACATATAGCAACTCTGTACCTCTGCCCTCGAAGGCAGAGCATCAGAGCCTACTACAGTGCCGCGGATCCGCGGCAATAGCCGCGTTTTCGCCGCCTTAGTAGTTCATTACTGACAGATCTTTCTGCAGGTTGCTACAAATTGCAAGATTTATTTTCTGCTCTGTTAAAATTTTTTCTGTGATAAACCTGTATACTGCTAATTAATCAACAGTAGAATATATGTTGAAAAAGATAAAAAATTGATTAGACGTTTGCATCCTAGGCACGTGTCTTTTCAATTCATTTATTTTTACTGTTGAAGAGTGCTGGAGTAAGGTACGTTCGCATTTCATGTAGAATAGGACTCATCTCTTGGTTGATTTTCATGCTTTGAGTGAATCTTATTTACATATTTTGTACACTTACACAAAATCATCTTAAGGGCATAACCCATTAACAAGATAAGGTGGGGATTTAATCACCCTTCCTTGGCCCAAAAATCATATTCCAAGCACTCACTAACCCAAGCCTAACTAAAAATGAGTAGACGTTGGCCCTAGGGACATCTCGGACTCAATTAAGAGATTATCCTAAGGGGAAACTGTGTTGGAATTTGACTCCTGCCAAATCAGTATCTAGGAAGGGGATTGAGGGCCGAAAGCCCGAAGATTGGTGGTTATTTAATTAAGGAACGTCTTTGACGGAAAACCTCCCACCAATCTTGCCCTGACCTGGCTGATTAACTTGTGGTCAAAGTCTACACCCTACCTCCCGTGGACAGTCTAACCAGTTAGGAGACGTCTAGGTCATAAGTCTACCCTAACTTTGGTTAGAATTTTTTTGTTTGCTTATTTGTTTGTTTTTTTTCTTTTGTTTGTGTTTGTGTGATATGTCATATAATAATAATTTTTCCAATTTTAATCCATATTAAACACCAACCTCTTTTTCGGATATTACCAACCCGGCATATCATAACTTTGACCAACCTAGTGTGCCGGAATGGTCTTATCCGAATGAATATAACCTATGCCCCCATCTTATGACCATAATTTTCATACCACTTTCAACTCTTCACAGAGTTCATGGGATTTCGCTTCCCTCGAGTCCAATTTTCAACCAAATTGTCCCCCATATCCACCTTGTCCACAATATTCCCAAGAGTCATACTCAGATCCACCCATTCAGAATAGAAAACCATCTCCTAATTAAGTCTGAGATGTCCCTAGGGCCAACGTCTACTCATTTTTAGTTAGGCTTGGGTTAGTGAATGCTTGGAATCTGATTTTTGGGCTAAGGAAGGGTGATTAAATCCCCACCTTATCTTGTTAATGGGTGGTGCCCTTAAAATCAATTTGTGCAAGTGTACAAGATAAATAAGATTCACTCAAAGCGATATAAATCAACCAAGAAGTGAGTCCTATGCTACATGCAATGCATACGTACCTTGCTCCAGCACTCTTCAACAGTAAAAATAAATGAATTGAAAAGACACGTGCCTAAAAATGCAAACGTCTAATCAATTTTTTTAGCTTTTCAACAAACATTTTACTGTTGATTATTAGCAGGCTTATGTGATGGCATATAAGAAAAAGTAAAGTTGCAGAAAACTATTATTTGCAAAGCAAGCAGCCCTGCAAAAAGACAGTTAGTAGTCCACTCCTTTTTGCCGCGTTTTCGCGGCGTTGGCCGCGGATCCGCGGCAAAGCAGAGGGCACTTGGTCTCTGCTTTCTAGAGCAGAGGCCTAAGGCCACTTATATGTTACTGCAACTTTAATTTCCTGCTTTGCTTGCCCTTTAACCTGCAACAGAGAAGAAAGTTCGTTTTAGTTCTAAAAAATTTTCAAGAAAAATCAGATTTCAATAAAAACAACGTTACCCTCCCCGGCAACGGCGCCAAAATTTTATTGAAGCTGAACCTGCACATAAAAATACAGAATTTCAGATTTAGAATAAAAATGTGCAAGTGCTCAATTCTTACCGCTATAGCAAGTGGCTATGCGGGTCGTGATCCACAAGGAGGGTTTTGCGATAGAAGCGTTTACGTTTCTTTATTGAAATCCTTATGAAAACAAAACGAAAGTTCTTCTTTGTTTTTTTTAAAGTTATGAAAATTGAAAAAGAATCATGTTAAAGTTAGAAGAAAATGAGAGATGAAGAAGGTGGAAAAAATCAGAAAACAGCGAAAGCGACTATGTACAATTGATTATTTACAAGGAAGTGAAAGGAGTGGTGTTAGTGATTTAATTTACAGAAATGAAAGAAAAGAAAGAAGAGGAAGAAATACTTATCTAGATTGATTGATGACTTACCTGAAAACCTTTGCATGTTCTACCTTTGTTTAGGAGGCGTTCAACGCATAGATCATAAGCCCGAGCTCAGTCCCCGTTCGCATTATATCATCAAGTCTCGCACAAGCATGAAGTGATACGTCTTGAGGAGGAGAACGTCTTCATGAACTATCGTTGGCACTCACATAACATCGTTATACTTGTGCTTTGGAATTCACTTGTAAACTGAACAAAAACAAATGAGGTAAAGTAGAAGAGGAAGATGAAAACAAAATAAAATGAAAGTAAAGAAGAACATAAAAATGTTACCTATTATTGCTTGAAACGATGGAAGAAAGGAGGAGGGTACATCGGTGTCACTCTCAACATATGCCTCTCTCTCTTACTTACATGAATCTTCTTCTTACCTAAGCTTACATTCAAATTACAATTACAAGAAAAGAAAAACCTAAACTACAAGAAATGAAAACTAGGCTAAATCCTATCTCTGCATGGTCGTCCAATTTTCAACGCAAAGACTGCACTTTTATAGGCAAAAACCCAACAAGCAGGATCCCGGGGAGATCGGGGGAGCAAACGCTCCCCTAACTCCCCAACCTTGTCGCGAAAACGCGGCTTAGGCCGCGTTTTCGCGGCCAGGGTGTGGCTAGGTGGCCACACCCTGTTGGTGGGTTGCCCTGGTTTCGCCCTCTGACTTTATCTGGAGTTGGTTTTTCAATTTGAGTCTCGAATTCTGACGAAATGGCCTTGGATTCTTGGCTTTAACCGATCGATTCTGAGAGGATTCTTCTCAACCGGTTTTCAACCTCTTGATTTTGCCCTGATTTACTGAGTGCGAATTAATTCTGATTTAATTCAGAATTTTGGTGGGCTTTGGGCTCATTTCTCTTCATCTCCTTAAAGAATGGGCCTGCAAATAAATTAAGCAATTAATTAAGACAATGCAAAGTTTTATTCCAGAATAAGTATGGAAATATGATACTAAATATGCAACATTAGCGACCAATCACACCCCCATACCTATCTTTTGCTCGTCCTCGAGCAAAACAACTAAACTATACTAAGGATTATTAGACCACTTTCGCAGGTCACGCGATTGCACTAAGCATGTGCAACAAGCCGTTAAACTTCCCTAGAGGACGAGTTTTGTCTCGTGAGGGTTTTCAGCGGATTGCACCCACAAAATCCATAAAGAAAGGGAAATAAAGAGTTAGTATTTTCGAAAAGCATCTTGAAAGGGAATAATATTTGAAATATAATTGTAAGATCTAAGCAATTTATAAGTTATAGGAAAACTGAATTTTTCATTCCTAAACTTAGTCTCTATTCAAAAATTTGTTATCAATCAAAGTAAGGAGTCAAATTGTGCTTCTCATTTAGTCTATCACTTTACCCTAAGTCATATGCACCTTGTGATTGTGAAAATTTTGACGAAGGGTTCATTAACTCTAACTCTTATGCCTTATTTATTTATATATATATATATGTTTTTTTTTGTGGTATTATTCCTTAGTTTTATGAGGCTTTCTAATCTGCCCATGTAACGAGCCTTTAATCGATGACTCCCAAACTAAACGGTCTTAGGGCACCGGGTGAGAAAACACCCCAAGGACTTAAGGATTCGAGCAAACAAGGCCACAAAACTAAGGATTTTATTATATGGATCCCTTTTAGGCATGAATACTTATGCTTTATTAGGCACAATTACCCAGCTTAATCAGGGGATTTTCATATATATTTTTTTCTCAAACTTATCTAATCATCTTTCGTATAAATACTAAGGCTTGCTTAGGCCAAAGCACCTAGCTAGTCAATAATTAGATTTGTTTATCTTTTTTTTTATAAGGCATAAGAATCTTTGTTTTTGAACCCTAAGTGTGTAAGTGTATGAAGTGTGCATATTTCATTAAGGTAAAGATCAAGACTAAATTACTTTGACAAATTTTCTTCCTAACCCTAAAAATCAAACAAATAATCTTATTTTGACCAAGTATAAGAAATCCTAATTTGGATTTTCCTATTCCTTAAAATAAACTTAATTTCTTACAAAAAAAATATGTCAAAGTATTGTTTCTATTTTCAAAAAGTTTTTAAAAGTAAAGAAAATGTTAAAAAAATTCTTTTTTTTATTTTTATTTTTTTTAATAAAAAAAACTAAGTTATGTTAGACCCTCCCCCACACCTATCTCATGCATTGTCCTCAATGTATGAATTAATGCATAGATGCATGAAAAAGACGAAAGGGAAGGAAAATGTTACCTTAAGGTGGTGGTTCCGGTGGTGGTCTGATTGGTCCACGAAATGTGGCCCAATCAACTTTTCGTTGGGTTCGGTGGAACCCACCAGAATTTTCTTTAATATAACCCATTAAGATTGTGTATCCCTGAAGGATTTTTTTTAAGTATTTGACCCCATCTAATTTTCAAATTCCATAACAAATTTCAGAGTCAAATTTGTCAACCACCTCGTCCCAGAATGGAGTGTGAAAAGATAGAATGATTGACGTGGACTCAGGAAGTACGGGAACTAACACCGACTCAGGAAGGTGACTTAAGTCAAGTAAAGGTTCAGGAGTCGAAATAGGTTCAGGAATTGGGTCCAAGTCAAGAAGTTGAAACTCAAGTCCACATATATTTTCCAACAATGGAATGTGACCTAATATGGGTGATTCAAGTTTAGGAATGATAGTGGAGGAATCAAAGCTGACTCTAAAATATTACTCAAGTTTGGTAACAAAGCAGGAGTCAATATTGATTCAGAAAGTTAAACTGGTCACAGATTTGAGAATCTAGGTCACATATCTCATTGAGTTCAATATCAAAAAATGGAGAACTTGCCAATTTATCAATGGGACTTTCAAGAGTGTAAAATTAGTCAAGTTCAATATGATCATCAAAAATGGGTGATTCTATTTCATAATGAATTGGCACAGGATCCAATGTTTACTCGGGAAGAAGATCGAAATCAGGTGAGGACACCGAAGTCATTATTGAATCAGGAAGTAAAACTGAATCACTAAGTTGAGGTTCATGATCATATTCATTTTCAAGTTCGATTTCAGGAAAACTTGCCAAACTGTCAAAATTTGGAGTTTGGGCAAGTTCAAATGACTGTTCTGAAATGGAATCTTGATTTCCAAAACTACATGACTCTTCGGCTCTAACAGAATGGTAAGTGACATCAAAACGGTGGGAACGTAGAGATTCGACCATCATATCTGTGTCACGATTTCGAGCATTTTGAGCATGAGTCATGGCTTCAAGCATCTTTTCATAATTGATGGATTCATTGTTTTAATGAAAAGATGAAGTGTTGTCTTGGAAGTGGTAGTGAAATTGTGAGTCCATCAGATTTTGTGATTGTTGTTTGGACTCACGCATACTCCTTTCCAAAATTGATGGTTTTCTATTTTGGACTGGTGGAACTGAGTATGACTCTTGGGGATATTGTGGACTAGGTGGATAAGGGAGACAAGTTGGTTGAAAATTATGCTCGGGGGAGGTGAATCCCCACTGACTCGGTGAAGAGTTGAAATTATTATGAAAATTATAATTATTAGATTGGGGGCATGGGTTATATTGATTCGGATAAGACCAATCCGGCACACTAGGTTGGTTAAAGTCATGATATGCCGGGTTGGTAATATCCGAAAATGAACTCGGTGTGTAATATGGATTATTATTAAAGTTGAAAAAATTATTATAAGTGCCATATCACACAATGGAATACAAACAAAAAGAAAGAAAAAACAAGCAAAGAAGCAAACAAATAAAAGGAAAAAATTCTAACTAGGTTAGGGTAGACCTATGACCTAGACGACTCCTAACTGATTAGACTGTCCACGGGAGGTTTAATGCAGACTTTGACTACAAGCTAATCAGCCAGGTCAGGACAAGGTTGGTGGGAGGTTTTCCGTCAAAGACATTCCTTAATTAAATAACCACCAACCTTCGGGCTTTCGGCCCTCAATCCCTTTCCTAGACACTGATTTGGCAGGAGTCAAATTCCAACACCTTTCCACCTTAGGATAATCTCCTAATTGAGTCCGAGATGTCCCTAGGGCCAACGTCTACTCATTTTTAGTTAGGCTTGGGTTAGTGAGTGCTTGGAATCTAATTTTTGGGCTAAGGAAGGGTGATTAAATCCCCACCTTATCTTGTTAATGGGTGGTGCCCTTAAAATCAATTTGTGCAAGTGTACAAGATAAATAAGATTCACTCAAAGCGATATAAATCAACCAAGAAGTGAGTCCTATGCTACATGCAATGCATACGTACCTTGCTCCAGCACTCTTCAACAGTAAAAATAAATGAATTGAAAAGACACGTGCCTAAAAATGCAAACGTCTAATCAATTTTTTTAGCTTTTCAACAAACATTTTACTGTTGATTATTAGCAGGCTTATGTGATGGCATATAAGAAAAAGTAAAGTTGCAGAAAACTAGAATTTGCAAAGCAAGCAGCCCTGCAAAAAGATAGTTAGTAGTCCACTCCTTTTTGCTGCGTTTTCGCGGCGTTGGCCGCGGATCCGCGGCAAAGCAGAGGGCACTTGGTCTCTGCTTTCTAGAGCAGAGGCCTAAGGCCACTTATATGTTACTGCAACTTTAATTTCCTGCTTTGCTTGCCCTTTAACCTGCAACAGAGAAGAAAGTTCGTTTTAGTTCTAAAAAATTTTCAAGAAAAATCAGATTTCAATAAAAACAACGTTACCCTCCCCGGCAACGGCGCCAAAATTTGATTGAAGCTGAACCTGCACATAAAAATACAGAATTTCAGATTTAGAATAAAAATATGCAAGTGCTCAATTCTTACCGCTATAGCAAGTGGTTATGCGGGTCGTGATCCACAAGGAGGGTTTTACGACAGAAGCGTTTACGTTTCTTTATTGAAATCCTTATGAAAACAAAACGAAAGTTCTTCTTTTTTTTTTTTTTAAAGTTATGAAAATTGAAAAAGAATCATGTTAAAGTTAGAAGAAAATGAGAGATGAAGAAGGTGGAAAAAAAATCAGAAAACGGCAAAAGCGACTATGTACAATTGATTATTTACAAGGAAGTGAAAAGGAGTGGTGTTGGTGATTTAATTTACAGAAATGAAAGAAAAGAAAGAAGAGGAAGAAATACTTACATAGATTGATTGATGACTTACCTGAAAACCTTTGCATGTTCTACCTTTGTTTAGGAGGCGTTCAACGCATAGATCATAAGCCCGAGCTCAGTCCCCGTTCGCATTATATCATCAAGTCTCGTACAAGCATGAAGTGATACGTCTTGAGGAGGAGAACGTCTTCATGAACTATCGTTGGCACTCACATAACATCGTTATACTTGTGCTTTGGAATTCACTTGTAAACTCAACAAAAACAAACGAGGTAAAGTAGAAGAGGAAGACGAAAACAAAATAAAATGAAAGTAAAGAAGAACATAAAAATGTTACCTTTTATTGCTTGAAACGATGGAAGAAAGGAGGAGGGTACATCGGTGTCACTCTCAACATATGCCTCTCTCTCTTACTTACATGAATCTTCTTCTTACCTAAGCTTACATTCAAATTACAATTACAAGAAAAGAAAAACCTAAACTACAAGAAATGAAAACTAGGCTAAATCCTATCTCTGCATGGTCGTCCAATTTTCAGCGCAAAGACTGCCTTTTTATAGGCAAAAACCCAACAAGCAGGATCCCGGGGAGATCGGGGGAGCAAACGCTCCCCCTAACTCCCCAACCTTGCCGTGAAAACGTGGCTTGGGCCGCGTTTCTGTGGCCAGGGTGTGGCCAGGTGGCCACACCCTGTTGGTGGGTTGCCCTGGTTTCGCCCTCTGACTTTATCTGGAGTTAGTTTTTCAGTTTGAGTCCCGGATTCTGACGAAATGGCCTTGGATTCTTGGCTTTAACCGATCGATTCTGAGAGGATTCTTCTCAACCGGTTTTCAACCTCTTGATTTTGCCCTGATTTACTGAGTGCGAATTAATTCTGATTTAATTCAGAATTTTGGTGGGCTTTGGGCTCATTTCTCTTCATCTCCTTAAAGAATGGGCCTGCAAATAAATTAAGCAATTAATTAAGACAATGCAAAGTTTTATTCTAGAATAAGTATGGAAATATGATACTAAATATGCAACATTAGCGACCAATCACTTTCTGATTTGCTCTGATCTTTAGTTGAACATTTGCCCCAATCCTTTATTTGTTCTAACTAGATATGGGATCATCCTCAGCTAACCAAATAGATCCAGTTAAATCTGATTTTAACTGGTAATTATTTGGTTTAATCCTCTTTTTCTTCATTATTATCTTCTACAAAATAGATATTTAAGACAAGAAAATTAGCAGATTTATTACATGATAAATGTAAGAGTGTAATGAAAAGAATACAAAATATATGTACGATCACACCCCCACACCTATCTTTTGCTCGTCCTCGAGCAAATCAACAAAACTAAACCAAAGATTATTAGACCACTTTCGCAGGTTACGTGATTGCACTGAGCATGTGCAACAAGCCGTTAAACCTCTAGGTTTCCCCTAGAGGACGAGTTTTGTCTCGTGAGGGTTTTCAGTGGATTGCACCCACAAAATTCATAAAGAAAGAGTAACAAAGAGTTAGCATTTTTGAAAAGCATTTTGAAAGAGAAAATTAGTTGAAATATTATTGTAAGATTTAAGTAATCTATAAGTTATAGGAAAATCGAATTTTTCATTCCTAAACTTAGTCTCTATTCAAAAATTTGTTATCAATCAAAGTAAGGAGTCAAATTGTACTTCTCATTTACTCTATTACTTTACCCTAAGTCATATGCACCTTGTGACCGTGAAAATTTTGACTAAGGGTTCTTTAACTCTAACTCTTAAGCCTTATTTATATATATATATATATATATATATATATATATATATTTGGTGGTACTATTCCTTAGTTCTATTAGGCTTTCTAATATGCCCATGTAACGAGCCTTTAATCGATGACTCCCAAATCAAACGGTCTTAGGGCACCGGGTGAGAAAACACCCAAAGGACTTAAGGACTCGAGCAAATAAGGCCTCAAAACTAAAGATTTTATTATATGAACCGCTTTTAGGCATGAGTACTTATGCTTTATGAGGACAAATACCCAACTTAATCAGAGGATATATATATATATATATATATATATATATATATATATATATATATATATATATATATATTTACTTATCTAATTATCTTTTACATAAATACCAAGGCTTGCTTAGGCCAAAGCACCTAGCTAATCAATAATTAGATTTGTTCATCTTTCATAGAGTATTTTTTCTGTTTTTTCTTTTTTATATATATATATAAGGCATAAGAATCTTTGTTTTTGAACCCTAAGTGTGTAAGTGTATGAAGTGTGCATATTTCATCAAGGTAGAGATCAAGACTAAATTACTTTGACAAATTATCTTTCTAACCCTAAAAATCAAACAAATAATCTTATTTTGACCAAGTCTAAGAAATCCTAATTTTGATTTTCCATTAAAATTGATTCAATTTCTTACAAAAAATATGTCAAAATATTGTTTCTATTTTCAGAAAGTTTTTTAAAAGTAAAAAAAATTTAATAAAAAGAAAAACCTAAGTTATGTTAGAACCCTCCCCCACACCTATCTCATGCATTGTCCTCAATGTATGAATTAATGTATAGATGCATGAAAAAGAAGAAAGGGAAGGAAATATTACCTTAAGGTGGTGGTTCCAGTGGTGGTCTGATTGGTCCACGAAATGCGGCCCAATCGACTTTTCGTGGAGTTCGGAGGAACTCACCAGAAATTTCTCTAATATAACCTACCAAAATGATATATACATGAACGTTTTTTAATAAAAATTTAACCCCATCTAATTTTCAAATTCCATAATTAATTTCGGAGTCAATTTTGTCAACCGCCTTATCCCAAAATGGAGTGTGAAAAGATAGAATGATTGACTTGGACTCAGGAAGTACTGGAACTAATACCGACTCAGGAAAGTGACTTAAGTCAAGTATAGGTTCAGGAGTCAAGATTGGCTCAGGAAGTGGGTCCAAATCAAGAAGTTAAAACTCAAGTTCACATTCAGTTTCCCACAATAGATGTGACTTAATATTGGTGATTCAAGTTTTGGAATGACAGGTGTGGGAATCAAAACTGACTCTAAAATATTACTCAAATCGGGTAACAAAACAGGAGTCAATATTGATTCGAGAATTTGAACTGAATCACAAATTTAAGAATCTAAGTCACATTTCTCATTGAGTTAAATTTCATAAAAATGAGAACTTGCCAATTTGTCAATGGGACTTTCAAAAGTATGAAATTGGTCAAGTTCAATAAAATGATCATCAAAGATGGGCGATTCAATTTCATTATGAATTGGCACAGGATCCAATGTTGACTCGGGAAAAGATTGAAATCAGGTGAAGACACCGGAGTCATTATTGAATCAGGAAGTAGAATTGAACCACTAAGTTGAGATTCAGGATCATATTCATTCTCAAGTTCTATTTCAGGAAAGGAATAACTTGCCAAACTGTCAATATCATTTTCAAAATTTGGAGCTTGGGCAAGTTCAAATGATTGTGCTGAAATGGAACCTTGTTTTTCAAAACAATATGACTCTTCAGCTCTAACAGAATGGTTAACGACATCAGAACTGGCCAAACTGTGAGAACGTAGAGTTTGGACCATCATATCTATGTCATGATTACGAGCGTTTTGAGCCTGAGCTTCAAGCATCTTTTCATAGTTGATAGGCTCATCGTTTTGTTGCGATTGGTCTTGAAAAGATGAAGTGTTGTTTTGGAATTGGTGGTAAAATTGTGAGTCCATCAGATTTTGTGATTGTTGTTTGGACTCACGCATGCTCATTTCCAAAATTGATGATTTTCTATTTGGACTGGTGGAACTGAGTATGAATCTTGGAAATATTGTGGACAAGGTGGATAAGGAGAACAAGTTGGTGGAAAATTGGACTCGGGGGAGGTGAATCCCTATTGACTCTGTGAAGAGTTAAAATTATTCTGAAAATTATGGTTATAATATTGGGGCATGGGTTATATTGATTCGGATAAGACCAATCCGGCACACTATGTTGGTTAAAGTTATGATATGTCGGGTTGGTAATATCCGAAAAAGAGGTTGGTGTGTAATATGGATTATCATTGAAATTGGAAAAATTGTTGTTATAAGCCATATCACACAATAAAACACAAACAAAGAAAAAAAACAAACAAATAAGCAAACAAAAAAGAAAAAATTCTAACCTAATTTAGGGTAGACCTTTGACCTAGACGACTTTGATTGTTATACATATTTGCATATTTTACCGCTTCCAGACCATACATATTGTAAATAAAAATGTGATTTTTAATCCTTTTCTCTCTATTTTTGCAGGTCCACATCTTAAAAGAGAAAAGGCCCAAAAACTCTTTAATTAGCAATAATTAAAGAGATTAATTCAAAAAAGAGCACAAGTTTGAATCCAGAATCAGGAGAGATCCTCGCGCCAACTCAATCTTCCAGAAGGCCACGTGGATAACAAACTCATAACAAACCTGTACCAGAAAATCTGGCCTGAACGGCCAAGATTTTGCCGCGCTTTCCCGCGTATCTGCGGCAGTTACAGGGTGGTTAGGGCCCAGATTTCTCTCCAACAACCTGGGCTCTAGATGCTTCTCTCTGAGGCCTATAAATACAGGACCAGGGCTTGCACGAGAGGGCAGAGAGAAGAGAGAGGAGAGATTAGGGGAAATTCTTGTATTTTGTGAGAGAGTGTTGGTATTCTCTTTAGGTTTTAGTTCTCCCTCTTCTTCCTCCTAGAGATTTTGTCAAAGAGAGAAAAGAGAGTGCTTTTGAGAGCTTGTAAGCAAGGAGGTGACATTACTTGTAAGTAAGGATTAATCAAAGCTTCATTCTTCTCTTTACGATCTCTAGTACGTTGTTTTACTTTCTTGCTTTCTTTCTATTTCATTTCTATTGCTTTACTTCTATTGCTTTTCTATTTTCATTATGAATTGTTGCTTAGTTTCTTGTGCAATGGATAGCTAAATCTCTTTTACATGGCTAGCTAACAACTTACCTAGCTAACTTCTATCTCTTTGGGTGATTGCTACTTTCTATACTTGCATTGTTAGAATCTCTTTTTCTTTCCAAGGAAGTAGAGTTGCTTTCACTTGGTAAATGCTTGTTCAAACTCCATATGACTCATGTGTGCCTCATTTAGAGCCTTGTCTAGAACAAGTGCCTTGATGGAACATGGAGATGGATAACCAAATATATGCTACTTGTAGAACAACTTCTTTACTTCAAGCTAATTTGTTGTTATGTCTTGAATGTTAATTGAATGTTGTATCTTCTTCCTTAGCATCCCTTGAGTGTCACTCCTAGAGTTCATCATTGATAATCTATCTTGGGAGCCAATGAATCAACATGAGGCTACAAGCTAAGACCTAAAGGAACACTCATCTTCCAAACGGTAAAGTACTTGAACAAACAAGCAAAGTGATCTCTATTGCCAATGAATCAACATGAGGCAATCAAGCATCACCATTGAGCTTAGTAAGTTAGCGAAGTGGTAAAGTTAGCTAGCCATGGTCTTTCTCATCCAAAGTTTTCTTCCAAGATTTCTTCAATAGCTTTCTTTCTTAGCAATAACAATTTTCTTAAGTTCTTTTGATTCTTTTTCCATCATGCACAAATCCACAACTTCTTCCATTTCCTTTTCCATGCTTTTTGCTTTTGCTTAAAAACAAAGAAGATACTTCGTTTTCTTGCTTCACTACGAACCGTAACGCTTCCATCGCAAGCTCTCCCGGAGAATCGACCCGGTATAGCCTTTGCTATAACGGAGATTGGAAAGGATACATTAACCATTTGAAATACATTTGTGGAATGATCAAGCACTAAGGTTGATTCTAAACCTTATCTCTTTTACATAATACTTGTGCAATCTACCACACTATCCTTTCCCAATCAAATTTTTGGCGCCGTTGCCGGGGAGAGCAACGGTTTTTGGTTTAAAGTGAAGAACTAAACGAATTCTCTTCTCTGTTGCAGGTTACAGGTGAAGAAAACAGTAAAATTTGCATTGCAGTGACATATAAGTGGCTCTGGGCTTCTGCTCTCGAAAGCAGAAACCAGAAGTCCTCTGAATTGCCGCAGATTCACGGCATTTGCCGCAGAATTGCGGCAAGGAGGAGTTAACTACTGACCTAATTTCTGCAGGGTTGCTTGCTCTGCAAAATACAGCTGCTGTAATAATTAATATTGTATGCTTCACCTTATATCTGCTAATAATCAACAGTAAAAAATTTGTTGCAAAGTTAAAAATTGTTTAGACATTTGCATCTCTAGGCACGTGTCTTTCAATTCCTTTACTTTTACTGTTGAAGAGTGCTGGAGACAAGGTACGTACGCATTGCATATTGACTAGGACTCACTCTTTGTTTGATTTAACTACGCTTTGAGTGAACCTTGTTTGTTATATCGTACACTTGCACAAATCAACTTTAAGGGCATTACCCATAAAAAGATAAGGTGGGGATTTTATCACCCTTTCCTTAGCCCACAAATCATTTCCCAAGCACTCACAATCCTAAACTTTTAAATAAAAACTGCTAGACGCTGGCCCTAGGGACATCCAGACTCACTTAGGAGATTATCCTAAGGGAGAAAAGTGTTGGAAATTGACTTTTGTAAAATCAGTGTCTAGGAAAGGGATTGAGGGCCGAAAGCCCGAAGGTTGCTGGTTACTTAATTAAGGAACGTCTCTGACGGAAAACCTCCCACCAACCTTGCCCTTCCCTGGCTGATTTGCTTATAGTCAGAGTCTACACTAAACCTCCTGTGGACGATCTAATCAGTTAGGAGTCGTCTAGGTCCAGGAACCCTAGATAACTTGGATTGATTTTTCTTTTTTCTTGTTTGTTATTTTTCATTTTTCGCTGTGTGATCGGTGCACGTTGATTGTGTAATTTTGTATGCAAGAGTGGTATCGAGATCCGAATTCTGCTAGGCTTGTGAGAATTTCTACACTAGCACATACACCACCACTTGACACAATCCCAGTCATGACCAACAACGTGTCGTTGCAAGACAAGTTCTACCCGATCCGCACATCACTTCCATCGTGCATTCTCCTCCCAACCACAAATGGAAATAACTTTGAGTTAAAGTCGCAGTTCATAAACACTCTTCCACGATTCTATGGCCTAGAATCTGAGGATGCGTACTTCTTCATTCGAGAGTTTGAAGAAGTATGCCTTATGATGAGAATTTCCCAGTTGACCGAGGACGCTGTCAGACTTAGGTTTATACCTTTCGCACTTAAGGATATTGCTAAGAAGTGGCTTTATAATCTCCCTGTCAGCTCAATTTCTTCATGGGATGATTTTGTTAAGGTCTTTCTTAAAAAGTTTTATCCTATCCATAAGACAGCCCTTATGAGGAAAAATATAATGCAATTCAAACAAGAAGCCAATGAACCATTCTGGAAGTACTTTGAGCGTTTTAAAGACCTAATAGCCCTGTGTCCCCATCACGGTATAGAAAAATGGCGCCAGTGCCAGATTATCTATGATAGACTCGATTATCAGACTAAGACACTCCTTGAAACTATGTGCCAAGGAGAATTCTTAAAGAAGGATGAAGATTAGGGTTGGGATCTTTTTGAGGCTTTAGCTGAAAAGACAGTCCAGTGGGAGTCATGTACTGAGAAACCCACACCCACAACTTTCAGAACTGGTTTACACTCCATAGAATCCTCAATAGCTGCAGAAGCTAAAATAACACAATTGATGAAGAGGATTGAATTGCTAGAGTCTAGGGAAAATACTACTGTTAATCAGGTCAACCCATCATCTGTGGTAAACCCGGATTGTACCTATTGCCATGATCTGAATCATCTGTTTGAGGAGTGTCCAGTATATCAAACTCAAATGTTTTAGGAGAGTACGAATGCCGCATACACCAGACCCACTTACAATCCTTACTCCAAGACATATAATCCGGGGTGGAGAAACCATCCAAACATTTCTTGGAGTCAGTCTGGTCCTGAGCAGCCGAGGCAACCATTTCCACAACAATACCCTGCTCAGTCTCATCCACCGACTTACCACCAGAACCCACCAAATGTCCATTCATTCCAAAGTCCACCAAGATTCCAGTCATATCAAAATCCTGTGCCTTACCAAGCAAATTTTCAGCCCCAGTATCAGCATCATCCACCACCAAACCCTTCAGACAAGAGACTTTCTGATTTGGAGAAAATGATAGAGTCCTTATCCAAGACCCAAGCTTCAATGATGAACAATCAGCAGCAGGACATGAACAAATTGCAAATCCAGATAGGGCAGTTGGCTAATTCTCTGACTGAAAGACAAAAAGGAATGCTACCTAGCCAACCTGTGCCAAATCCCAAAACCTATTTTCCCCTGCACGAAGTTGAAGACTTGGGCCCCAGCCAATGTCAAGCTATTCAAATCCTTAGATCTGGGAAGCATGTAGATAATAAGGTTTCAAATCAGCCTCCCAAATCTGTGTCAAGACCACCACCTTCTGTTCCAGTCCAACCCATTCAAGACAATCCTTCTTCAAGCACACAACCATCCACTTCCCAGTCAAAAGGAAAAGAAAAAGTTGATGAGCAAATATATAAGCCTGTTGTTCCCTTCCCAAACAGGCTTACAAATCATAAGATGAATGCTCACATGGAGAAGATAAGAGAGATTTTCAACCAAGTACAAATCAATGTCCCTCTCCTTGATGCCATACAACAAGTCCCATCCTACGCCAAATTTCTAAAAGAAATGTGTACCAAAAAGAGAAAAGCAAATGTCCCTAAAAAAGTCTTCTTGGCTTCCAACATAAGTGAACTGCTCAATGGTCCGATCCCTGTGAAATACAAAGATCCAGGGAGCCCAACCATTTCTTGCATCATAGGTCAGACCACCATAAATAGGGCTTTGCTTGACTTGGGCGCGAGCATAAATCTTCTTCCCTTTTCTGTGTATCAGCAGTTAGGGTTAGGCAACCTTCGCCCGACCCAAATGACGATACAGTTGGCTGACCGCTCTGTAAAGATTCCCAAGGGGGAGATTACAGATGTTTTAATACGGGTCGGGGTATTCATTTACCCCGTAGACTTTGTCGTTCTTGAAACACAACCCGTACAAAATCACAGAGCACAGACACCTGTCATTCTCGGACGTCCTTTCTTAGCCACCGCAAATGCGATCATCAACTGCAGAAATGGCTCAATGCGGCTAACTTTCAGAGATATGACAAAGGAGGTGAATGTCTTCCATCTGGGGAAGCAGCCTAGGGATCTGGACAATGATTCTTTCGAAGTGAACTTGATCGAGGGTTTAACTAGTGAACATGTTGAGGAGGTTGAGTATGAATCTGAAGAGGAATTTGAGTTGGAGTCTGATGACTTCAACCTTGATCAGATTGTTGAATCAAATGTTGAAAGGACCACTAATTCCATCCCTATTCTTCCCTTGCACCATAAACAACCAGTGATAGAGCCTGTCCCTTCTTCTGATCTTAAGGTTCTTCCCGACCATCTCAAGTACAAGTACTTGGATGAGAAGGAATCCTTTCCTGTAATCATTGCATCCAATCTAACTAAACAATAAGAAGAGGACCTTCTTACTGTGTTAAAGAAAAATAGAGAAGCCATTGGTTGGACCATGGCTGATATTAAGGGGATTAGTCCTTCCATAGTTCAACATAGGATTCATCTGACGGAAGATGCCAAGCCAAAACGAGACCCACAGCGTAGACTGAACCCAATAATGTAGGAAGCTGTTAGAGACGAGATCTTGAAGCTATTAGACAATGGGATTATCTATCCCATATCCGATAGTCAGTGGGTTAGTCCAGTTCACGCTGTGCCTAAGAAAGCTGGATTTACTGTGGTGGAAAATGAGAATAAAGAATTGATACAAACACGTCTTCCAACGAAGATTCGAGTTTGTATTGATTACAGAAAGTTGAACACTGCCACACGTAAAGACCACTTTCCTCTTCCATTCATTGATCAAATGCTTGAAAGATTGGCGGGACATGAATACTATTGTTTCCTGGATGGATATTCAGGATATAATCAAATCCCAATCGCTCCCGAGGATCAAGATAAAACTATCTTCACCTGTCCTTTTGGAACATTTGCATACCGAAGGATGCCCTTCGGCCTATGCAATGCTCCCGCAACGTTTCAACGTTGCATGCTGAGTCTTTTTTCAGACATGGTGGAGAAATTTCTGGAAATTTTCATGGATGATTTTTCGATTTATGGGGATTCCTTTGAGCAATGCTTGTACCATTTGAAGCTGGTTTTACAACGCTGTATGGAGAAAAATTTGACACTTAACTGGGAAAAGTGTCACTTTATGGTCAAGCAAGGAATCGTTCTTGGGCACAAGGTTTCACGTATAGGAATTGAGGTGGACAAGTCTAAAGTGGAAGTCATAACGAAGCTTACTGAACCAACATGCTTAAAGGACATTAGGTCATTTTTAGGGCACGCCGGCTTCTATAGACGATTTATTCAAGGGTTTAGCAATATTGCAAGACCTTTGACAAATCTCTTAGGAACGGATGTACCCTTTATATTTGATAAAGAATGTCAAAAATCATGGAAGGAGCTTAAGAGTAGACTTGTCTCAGCATCGATCATTTCTGCACCAGATTGGACCAAGCCTTTGAGATTATGTGTGATGCCTCGGACTTTGCTATCAGCGCTGTTTTAGGGCAGTGTATTGATACTAGGCAACACGTAATCTATTATGCTAGCAAAATGCTGAATGATGCCCAACTCAATTATACAACTACTGAAAAGGAATTTTTAGCGGTTGTTTTTGCGTTGGAAAATTTCGCCAATATCTGCTAGGGTCCAGGACGATAATTTTTACTGATCACTCCGCCCTAAAATACTTAATACAAAAGAAAGATGCAAAGGCAAGACTTATTAGATGGATACTTCTTTTGTAAGAATTTGATTTGGAAATTAAAGATAAAAAGGGCGTTGAGAATGTGGTAGCTGATCACTTGTCTAGAATCCCAAATGCACCTAAGGAGAGAATACCGATTAATGACGATTTCCCTAACGAATACATTTTTGTGATGTGTGGAGAACCTTGGTATGCTGACATAGTGAATTACCTTGCTACCAGGCAAATTCCTTCTCATTGGTCAAGTCAGGAAAAACACCGTTTCATGCGTCAAATGCGGTTCTTCTTTTGGGATGAACCGTATTTATTCAAATATTGTCCTGACCAGATAATACGTAGGTGCCTTCCTGAGGATGAACATCAGAGTGTTTTGACATTTTGTCACAAGTTAGCTTGCGGTGGACATTTTGGTCCACGAAAAACTGCTGAGAAAGTACTTCAGAGTGGATTTTACTGGCCCACTCTCTTTAAAGATGCATTCACTTTCTGCAAGCTCTGTGATAGGTGTCAAATGACAGGTAGAATTACACAGAGAGACATGATGCCCCTCACACCCATCTTAGAAGTCAAAATTTTTGACCTCTGGGGCATCGACTTTATGGGACCCTTTCCTCTGTCCTATGGTAACCAATACATTTTGGTAGCCGTAGATTATGTTTCGAAATGGGTTGAAGCAATTCCAACAAGGACAAATGACAACCAAGTTGTTATCAAGTTTTTACGAGAGAATATCATCTCTCGCTTCAGAGCCCCCCGTGCGATAATAAGTGATAATGGGAGTCATTTTTGCAATCGGGCTTTTGAAGCTCTGATGCGCAAATATTGTATTTCTCACAAACTATCCACGGCATACCATCCTCAAACCAACGGGCAAGTAGAAGTCACGAATAGACAAATAAAACTCATTTTGGAGAAAACTGTGGGACAGAATCGTAAAGACTGGTCCATCAAACTCACTGATGCTTTATGGGCATACAGGACCGCTTACAAAACTGTCCTCGGTATGTCTCCATATCGAGTTATATTTGGAAAACATTGTCACTTGCCTGTGGAGTTAGAACACCGAGCTATGTGGGCTTTAAAGCAGCTGAATTTGGATTTGGATAAAGCCGGTGCTTTACGGAAGTTGCAGATATCCGAGCTAGAAGAGCTAAGAAACGAGGTATATGACAATGCTCGGATCACCAAACACAGAACCAAACTTTTTCATGATAGATCCATTCACAGAAAAATTTTTGTCTCTGGACAAAAGGTTCTGTTGTACAATTCACGACTCCACCTTTTCCTGGTAAATTGAGAACCAGGTGGTCAGGGCCATTCATTGTTCAAAATGTCTTCCCACACGGTGCGATCGAGATTCTTGACCCAAATAATGGCAATAAATTCACTGTGAACGGTCAACGTTTAAAGCCATTCCTTACCACTGAATTCATGTCACAAGAAGTTTATGAATTGGGTCTTTGCGACCCAGTTTATTTGTGACCATTCCATATGTACAGTTTCCCGAGTTTTCCCTGCATATCATTTTGGGATCATTTTTGTAAATAAATATAAAAAAAAAGAAAAAAAATGAGGGAATTTTGTGTTTAAAAGAGTTTCAGATTCCTAGGATTCTATCTTCCCTAGGATTCCATTCATTTTCCTATTCCTTTTCCTAGGGTTGTAAATACACTTTTGACCTAGGGCTATTATTGGAACTCTTTTTCTTTCCCTCCTATAAATACTCTCTTCACCTACCCCTCTGTTTGAGACGGGAAAGGTGTTGTATTATGGAGTATAAATGAGCACAAATATATGTATTCAATTAAGGAGAGATAAGGTTTAGAAACAACCTCAAGTGCTTAGATCACTCCACAATGTATGAAAGATGATTGATATACCCTTTCCTATCTCCGTTATAGCATAGGGTTATACCGAGTCGATTCTCAGGGAGAGCTAGCGATGGAAGCGTTACGGTCCGTAGTGAAGATATAAAACGAAGATTCTTCTTTACTCAAAAGAATAAAGAACCGTTGGAAAAAGAAATGAAAGAATGGATGGATATGTTCATGATGAAAAAGGAAAAGAAATCATAAAGGAGATTTGGTATTAACACGAAAAGAAAGAAAACTTTGAAGAAGACTTTAAAGATGAGAAAACCATGACTAGCTAACATGACTAACTTGCTATCTTACTAATCTCCGTGATGGTAATGCTTGCCTCATGTTGATTCATCGGCATAGATTTGTCTTGCGTGTTGATCTAATTACTTTCCCACTTGGATGATGGGGGATCATTCTTGAACTTGTCTTGTAGCCTCATAGATGTCATTGGCCTACAAATTAGACTTTCAATAATGGAATCAAAAGAGCTACACTCAAGGGATGCTAAGGAAGAAGATACAACATTCATTAATGGAAGTAAAGAAGTTGTACAACAAATAGCATATTGGTGATCCATCTCCATGTTCCATCAAGGCACTTGTTCTAAAGACAAGGCTCTAAATGAGGCACACATGAATCATATGGAGAATTACAACAAGATACTTGCCAAGCATGAAAGTAACCCATCGGAGAAGAGAAGACCATACAACTTGCAAGATTAAAGATAGCAATCACCCATGAGTTAGTAGTTAGCAAGGTTAGTGGTTAGCTAGTCATGAGAAGAAAGAATTAGCTACTAGCCATTACAAAAGAAAAGCAAAGCATGAATAAAATTGCAAGTAAAGTAAAACTAGAAGTAAAGAAAGCAAGTAAAATTACTAGAAAATGCTCAAGTAGAGAGAAGAGAATGGATGAATCCTTGCTTCACAAGTGTCACTCCTTGATGTACACAAGCTTTCTCTCTCTTACAACTCTCTTTTGCAGAATTTCTAGGGAGGAAGAAGATCTAGAGAGCTACAAAAATCCTAGAGAAAAACAAAAATACAAAGCTTTAATCCCTAATCTCTCTCTCTTCTCTGCTCGGTCTTTGCTCGCAGGTCCAGGTGCAGTATTTATAGGGCTCAGAGAGAAGCTTCGAGATCCAGGTTGTTGGCGCAAAATCCGGGATCCAACAACCTTATCTTTGCCGCAAAAAGGCGGGAAAATCCCGGATTTTGCGGCAAAATCTGGGCCGTTGAGCCCAGATTTTCTGGTACAGGTTTGTTGCGAGGTTGTTATCCACGTGGCCTTCTAGAATCTTGAGTTGTTACGTAGATTTCTCTGGATCCTGGATTCAAATTGGGCTTTATCTTGGGCTTGGAATTAATCTCTTTAATTATTGCTAATTAAAGTGATTATTGGGCTTTCTCTCATTTTAGTTGTGAACCTGTAAAAATATAGAGAAGATGAGTAAAAATCATATATTTATTTGCAATATGCATGGGGATTATGTGGTAAAATATGCAATATTGTGTATCAATCACACCCCCACACTTATTCTTTTGCTCATCCCGAGCAAAACAAAGAAAAAGAAAAGAAAAACTATACTACAAATTTTATTACACCACTTTCGCAGGTGACGCGATTGCACTGAGCGCGTGCAACAAGCCATTAAACCTCTAGGTTACCCTAGAGGAGGAGTGTTGTCTCCTGAGGGTTTTCAGCGGATTACACCCACAAAATCCATAAAGAAAGAAGACAAATGTTAGTGTTTTGAAAATGCATTTTGAAAGAGAGACATGTTTTCGAACTATTTTTGCAAAAATATAAGTGATCTAAGGTCATAAGTCCACCTATAATCATTCTTCCTTAAACTTAGTCTCCATGCAAGATCTTGTCTTCAATTAAGGTAAGAATTCAAAATTGGATTGAATACTTTTATCTTTCATAAAACCTAGATAATATGCACACCGTGCTAAGTGAAAATTTCTGGGATTTCAACTCCAACCATCAAGCCATTTATTTATATATATATATATATATTTTTCTGCTTTTTCTTCCCTTAGTTTAGGCTTTCTAGTTTACCCTTGTAACGAGCCTTTAACCGATGACTCCCAAACCAGACGGTCTTAGGGCACCAGATGAGAAAACATCCCTCGGGTTTAAGGTCTCGAGTAAAAAAGGCCACAAAACTAAAGGGGATTATTTATTTCCTTTACCACCGTTAGGCGTGAATAATCATGCTTCTTGAGGCACATTTATCCAGCTTAATAGGTGATGTTTTATTTATGTATATACATTTTTTTTCTTTTTTTTTTCTTTATTTTTATGGCATTTTGGTCTTTGTCTCCATCCCAAGAAATGTGTAAGTGTAAAGTGCATATTTATCTAAGGTAAAAATTCAAGATAAAAATATCTCACCAATTTTACTTACTTAGCCTATAATTTTAAACAAGATCTATTATTTCAACTAGGTTTAAGATGTCATAATTAAGGCTTTCTTAATTTCTAAGATACATCTTAATTTTCTTAAAAATAGATCAAAACTTTGTCTCTTATTTCAAAAAGTTTTTTTTTGTTTATTTTATTTCTATTTTTGTAAAAGAAATCTAAAAACTCTATGTTAGTAAACCCTCCCCCACACTTATTTCATGCATTGTCCTCAATGCATCATGATATATGTATGCATGAAATAGGTAAGAGGTAAGAAACTTTTATTTACAAAAAAAAATGCAAAAAATTATTTACAAAGAGTATATACAAGTGTAACCATTACCTAGGCTTTTGGTCGTTTTCCTCTGGCCCGTTTCCCATCATTCCAGTGTGTCTGCTTTCGTGAGCTCAGTTGGGAAACGGTTTGAATTATTTTAGCCCTAGGTATTTCCAGATTCAATTTTTTATTATTATCATTCACACTCATTCCACCACATTGTTCACAAACAAAGTCCTTATCACCACTCTCACTCAGAATCTCATCACTTCCAATGTCAAGGAATTTCAGCTCTTCTCCATATAATTTTTCAAAACTAAGATCAACATCCGGAAGTATGCAATCAGTTAACTGACCCCGAGTGGACTCATCTAGACACATGATCTCATCAGCAAACAGGTCTTCAAAGGATATATCAATCGGAGGTTCGGATACAGTCACAGTTGGTTCATTGAAGGTAAAAATGTCCAAATCAACTTTTCCCTTTTGAAAGGGTACTCGGATAAGAGAATCACAAGATTGTGACTCATCTTTTGGATCTTCACCTTCTTCCTCACAATTGTTACTAATGAAACTAACCTCAAATGTTTGATCTTTTGTTTTACGAGGTTGTGTGTGGAAGACATTGAATTCATGCATCATGTTACCAAAGGTTAACCTCATTGATCCATTCCGGCAATTAATGATGGCATTTGCAGTAGCCAAGAATGGTCGTCCCAAAATGAAATGAATTTGAGCCCTTTGATTGGAATTTGACACAGGTTTTGTTTCAAGGACTACAAAGTCAACAGGATAAATGAATTCCCCAGCTTTGACAAGGACATCGTGAATTTCCCCTTGGGTCTAGTGACAGAGCGATCAACCAATTGGATAGTCATTTGGGTAGGACAGAGATCACCTAACCCAATTGTTGGTACACAGAGAAAGGTAGGAGATTGATGCTGGCCCCTAAATCAAGAAGTGCCCTATTGATTGTAGTCTTTCCTATGATGCATGAAATGGTGGGGCTCCCTGGGTCTTTGTATTTAACAGGAATTGGACCATTGAGCAACTCGTTGATGGATGATGCTAGGAAGACTTTTTTAGGGACTTGGGTCTTCCTCTTCTTGGTGCACATTTCCTTTAAAAATTTGGCATATGATGGCACTTGTTGTATGGCATCAAGAAGAGGGACATTGATTTGGACCTTATTGAACATATCTTTTATTTTCTCCATATGAGCATTGGACTTGTTATTTTTAAGCCTATTTGGAAATGGTACAACAGGCTTATAGGGTTGCTCATCTACCTTTTCTTTACCCTTGGCTTTGGAAGTGGATGGCTCTGTACTAGAAGATGGGTTGTCAGAAGTTGGTTGTATTAAGACAGGAGGTGATGGCTTTGGTATAGGATGAGATGGTGGACTAGAAACCTTATTATCTATTTGTTTTCCAGATCTCAGGGTATGAATAGCATGACATTGACTGGGTCCTGAATCTTTCACTTCATTCAAAGGGAAGTGATGTTTGGGATTTGGCACTGGCTGGCTTGGAAGCATACCTTTTTGTCTTTCCTTTACTGAATTAGCCAATTGCCCAATTTGGACCTGAACTTTATTCATATCCTGTTGATAATTCTTTGTAAAGGTTTCTAACATTTTCCTCAACTCTGATATTTCTGAATTATTCTGGGGTGGATGTTGATGATATGGAGACTGGAATTGTGATTGGTAGAGTGGTGGTGGGTTATGATATGACTGTGGTGGACTTTGAGATGGATGAACATACAGTGAATTCTGATTGAAACTGGGTGGGTGAGACTGAGCATTATATGGATGTGGAAGTGGTGGCATATGATGCTCAGGACCAGACTGACTCCATGAAAAATTTTGATGGTTCTGCCATCCTGAATTGTAAGTGTTGGAGTATGGAGGTCTGGTAAATGCTGCATTCATGTTCTCCTGAAATGATTGGGGCTGATATAATGGACACTCCTCAAAGACATGGTTAAGGTCATGACAGTAGGTGCAACCGGTTTGATCACAGGTGATGGGTTGACCTGATTTACAACAGAATTCCCCTTAGACTCAAGCAGTTCTATCCTCTTCATCAATTGTGTGATCTTGGCTTCTGCAGCTATAGAGGATTCTATGGAGTGTGTACTAATTCTGGAAGTGGTGGGAGTCGGTTTATCAGGGCATGACTCCCACTGAATGGTTTTCTCAGCTAGAGTTTCAAAGAGATCCTACCCCTGATGTTCATCTTTCTTCAAAAATTCCCTTGGCACATGGATTCAAGGAGGGTTTTCGTTTGGTAATCTAGACCGTCATAGATAATCTAGCATAGACGCCATTTCTCTATGCCGTGATGAGGACACAGGGCTAGAAGGTCTTTGAAACGCTCAAGATACTTCCAGAAAGGTTCATTTGGTTCCTGCTTGAATTGCATGATATTCTTTTGCATGAAGGCTGTTTTGTGGATAGGATAGAATTTCTTAAGAAAGACTTTTACAAAATCCTCCCATGAAGATATGGAACTGACGGGAAGATTATAAAGCCATTTCTTAGCTAAATCCTTCAGTGCAAATGGTATAAACCTTAATCTAACAGCATCCTCGGTCAGTTGGGAAATTCTCATCATTTGGCATACCTCTTCAAACTCACGAATAAAGAGATACGCGTCCTCAGACTCAAGACCATGGAATCGGGGAAGTGTATTAATGTATTGCGGTTTCAGCTCAAAGTGGTTTCCATTTGGCTCGGGGAGAAGAATGCAGGATGGAAGGGAGGTGCGAATCGGATAAAATCGATCTTGAAGTGAGACGTTGTTTTCCATAATGTCAAGTGGTTGTGTAAGTGCAAGTGTAGAAAGTCTAACAAGTCTTGCAGATTCTGTATCACGAAACCACTCTCGCAAATACAATCACAAACAACGTGCACCGATCACACCAGCGAAAAAGAGAAAATAACAAACAATTAAAAAGAAAAATCAATCCAAGCTTCTAGGATTCCTGGACCTAGACGATTCCTAACTGATTAGATCGTCCACAGGAGGTTTAGTGTAGACTTTGACTATAAGCTAATCAGCCAGGAAAGGGTAAGGTTGGTGGGAGGTTTTCCGTCAGAGACGTTCCTTAATTAAGTAACCAACAACCTTCGGGCTTTCGGCCCTCAATCCCTTTCCTAGACACTGATTTTACAAAAGTCAATTTCCAACACTTTTCCCCCTTAAGATAATCTCCTAAGTGAGTCCGAGATGTCCCTAGGGCCAACGTCTATCCGTTTTTATTTACAAGCTTGGGATTGTGAGTGCTGGGGATGGTGGTTTTTGGGCTAAGGAAGGGGTGATAAAATCCCCACCTTATCTTATTTATGGGTATGCCCTTAAAATCGATTTGTGCAAGTGTACGATATCAACAAACAAGGTTCACTCAAAGCGTAATTAAATCAAACAAAGAGTGAGTCCTAGACTAGATGCAATGCGTACGTACCTTGCCTCCAGCACTCTTCAACAGTAAAAGTAAAGAAATTGAAAGACACGTGCCTAGAGTGCAAATGTCTAAACAATTTTTAACGTTAACAACCAATTTTTTACTGTTGATTATTAGCAGATATAAGGTGAAGCATACAAGAAATTAAGTATTGCAGCAGCTGTATTTTGCAGAGAAGCAAGCCCTGCAGAAAACTGGTCAGAAGTCAACTCCTCCTTGCCGCAATTCTGCGGCAAAAACCCAGAATTTGCGGCAATTTGGAGGGATCCTGGTCTCTGCTTTCTAGACCAGAGGCCCAGGTCCACTTATATGTTTCTGCAATGCAAATTTTCCTGTTTCTTCAACCTGTAACCTGCAACAGAGAAGAAGATTCGTTTAGTTCTTCACTTTAAAGAAAATCCGTTGCTCTCCCCGGCAACAGCGCCAAAAATTTGTTTGAGACGGGAAAGGTGTTGTATTATGGAGTATAAATGAGCACAAATATATGTATTCAATTAAGGAGAGATAAGATTTAGAAACAACCTCAAGTGCTTAGATCACTCCACAATGTATGAAAGATGATTGATATACCCTTTCCTATCTCCGTTATAGCATAGGGCTATACCGAGTCGATTCTCAGGGAGAGCTAGCGATGGAAGCGTTACGGTCCGTAGTGAAGATATAAAACGAAGATTCTTCTTTGCTCAAAAGAATAAAGAACCGTTGGAAAAAGAAATGAAAGAATGGATGGATATGTTCATGATGAAAAAGGAAAAAGAAATCATAAAGGAGATTTGGTATTAACATGAAAAGAAAGAAAACTTTGAAGAAGACTTTAAAGATGAGAAAACCATGACTAGCTAACATGACTAACTTGCTATCTTACTAATCTCCGTGATGGTGATGCTTGCCTCATGTTGATTCATCGGCATAGATTTGTCTTGCGTGTTGATCTAATTACTTTCCCACTTGGATGATGGGGGATCATTCTTGAACTTGTCTTGTAGCCTCATAGATGTCATTGGCCTACAAATTAGACTTTCAATAATGGAATCAAAAGAGCTACACTCAAGGGATGCTAAGGAAGAAGATACAACATTCATTAATGGAAGTAAAGAAGTTGTACAACAAATAGCATATTGGTGATCCATCTCCATATTCCATCAAGGCACTTGTTCTAAAGACAAGGCTCTAAATGAGGCACACATGAATCATATGGAGAATTACAACAAGATACTTGCCAAGCATGAAAGTAACCCATCGGAGAAGAGAAGACCATACAACTTGCAAGATTAAAGATAGCAATCACCCATGAGTTAGTAGTTAGCAAGGTTAGTGGTTAGCTAGTCATGAGAAGAAAGAATTAGCTACTAGCCATTACAAAAGAAAAGCAAAGCATGAATAAAATTGCAAGTAAAGTAAAACTAGAAGTAAAGAAAGCAAGTAAAATTACTAGAAAATGCTCAAGTAGAGAGAAGAGAATGGTTGAATCCTTGCTTCACAAGTTGTCACTCCTTGATGTACACAAGCTTTCTCTCTCTTACAACTCTCTTTTGCAGAATTTCTAGGGAGGAAGAAGATCTAGAGAGCTACAAAAATCCTAGAGAAAAACAAAAATACAAAGCTTTAATCCCTAATCTCTCTCTCTTCTCTGCTCGGTCTTTGCTCGCAGGTCCAGGTGCAGTATTTATAGGGCTCAGAGAGAAGCTTCGAGATCCAGGTTGTTGGCGCAAAATCCGGGATCCAACAACCTTATCTTTGCCGCAAAAAGGCGGGAAAATCCCGGATTTTGCGGCAAAATCTGGGCTGTTGAGCCCAGATTTTCTGGTACAGGTTTGTTGCGAGGTTGTTATCCACGTGGCCTTCTAGAATCTTGAGTTGTTACGTAGATTTCTCTGGATCCTGGATTCAAATTTGGGCTTTATCTTGGGCTTGGAATTAATCTCTTTAATTATTTCTAATTAAAGTGATTATTGGGCTTTCTCTCATTTCAGTTGTGAACCTGTAAAAATATAGAGAAGATGAGTAAAAATCATATATTTATTTGCAATATGCATGGGGATTATGTGGTAAAATATGCAATATTGTGTATCAATCACACCTCCACACTTATTCTTTTGCTCGTCCCGAGCAAAACAAAGAAAAAGAAAAGAAAAACTATACTACAAATTTTATTACACCACTTTCGCAGGTGACGCGATTGCACTGAGCGCGTGCAACAAGCCGTTAAACCTCTAGGTTACCCTAGAGGAGGAGTGTTGTCTCCTGAGGGTTTTCAGCGGATTACACCCACAAAATCCATAAAGAAAGAAGACAAATGTTAGTGTTTTGAAAATGCATTTTGAAAGAGAGACATGTTTTCGAACTATTTTTACAAAAATATAAGTGATCTAAGGTCATAAGTCCACCTATAATCATTCTTCCTTAAACTTAGTCTCCATGCAAGATCTTGTCTTCAATTAAGGTAAGAATTCAAAATTGGATTGAATACTTTTATCTTTCATAAAACCTAGATAATATGAACACCGTGCTCAGTGAAAATTTCTGGGATTTCAACTCCAACTATCAAGCCATTTATTTATATATATATATATTTTTCTGCTTTTTCTTCCCTTAGTTTAGGCTTTCTAGTTTACCCTTGTAACGAGCCTTTAACCGATGACTCCCAAACCAGACGGTCTTAGGGCACCAGATGAGAAAACATCCCTCGGGTTTAAGGTCTCGAGTAAAAAGGCCACAAAACTAAAGGGGATTATTTATTTCCTTTACCACCGTTAGGCGTGAATAATCATGCTTCTTGAGGCACATTTATCCAGCTTAATAGGTGATGTTTTATTTATGTATATACATTTTTTTCTTTTTTTTTCTTTATTTTTATGGCATTTTGGTCTTTGTCTCCATCCCAAGAAATGTGTAAGTGTAAAGTGCATATTTATCTAAGGTAAAAATTCAAGATAAAAATATCTCACCAATTTTACTTACTTAGCCTATAATTTTAAACAAGATCTATTATTTCAACTAGGTTTAAGATGTCATAATTAAGGCTTTCTTAATTTCTAAGATACATCTTAATTTTCTTAAAAATAGATCAAAACTTTGTCTCTTATTTCAAAAAGTTTTTTTTTGTTTATTTTATTTCTATTTTTGTAAAAGAAATCTAAAAACTCTATGTTAGTAAACCCTCCAAAAATTTGTTTGAGACGGGAAAGGTGTTGTATTATGGAGTATAAATGAGCACAAATATATGTATTCAATTAAGGAGAGATAAGGTTTAGAAACAACCTCAAGTGCTTAGATCACTCCACAATGTATGAAAGATGATTGATATACCCTTTCCTATCTCCGTTATAGCATAGGGCTATACCGAGTCGATTCTCAGGGAGAGCTAGCGATGGAAGCGTTACGGTCCGTAGTGAAGATATAAAACGAAGATTCTTCTTTGCTCAAAAGAATAAAGAACCGTTGGAAAAAGAAATGAAAGAATGGATGGATATGTTCATGATGAAAAAGGAAAAGAAATCATAAAGGAGATTTGGTATTAACACGAAAAGAAAGAAAACTTTGAAGAAGACTTTAAAGATGAGAAAACCATGACTAGCTAACATGACTAACTTGCTATCTTACTAATCTCCGTGATGGTGATGCTTGCCTCATGTTGATTCATCGGCATAGATTTGTCTTGCGTGTTGATCTAATTACTTGCCCACTTGGATGATGGGGGATCATTCTTGAACTTGTCTTGTAGCCTCATAGATGTCATTGGCCTACAAATTAGACTTTCAATAATAGAATCAAAAGAGCTACACTCAAGGGATGCTAAGGAAGAAGATACAACATTCATTAATGGAAGTAAAGAAGTTGTACAACAAATAGCATATTGGTGATCCATCTCCATGTTCCATCAAGGCACTTGTTCTAAAGACAAGGCTCTAAATGAGACACACATGAATCATATGGAGAATTACAACAAGATACTTGCCAAGCATGAAAGTAACCCATCGGAGAAGAGAAGACCATACAACTTGCAAGATTAAAGATAGCAATCACCCATGAGTTAGTAGTTAGCAAGGTTAGTGGTTAGCTAGACATGAGAAGAAAGAATTAGCTACTAGCCATTATAAAAGAAAAGCAAAGCATGAATAAAATTGCAAGTAAAGTAAAACTAGAAGTAAAGAAAGCAAGTAAAATTACTAGAAAATGCTCAAGTAGAGAGCAGAGAATGGATGAATCCTTGCTTCACAAGTTGTCACTCCTTGATGTACACAAGCTTTCTCTCTCTTACAACTCTCTTTTGCAGAATTTCTAGGGAGGAAGAAGATCTAGAGAGCTACAAAAATCCTAGAGAAAAACAAAAATACAAAGCTTTAATCCCTAATCTCTCTCTCTTCTCTGCTCGGTCTTTGCTCGCAGGTCCAGGTGCAGTATTTATAGGGCTCAGAGAGAAGCTTCGAGATCCAGGTTGTTGGCGCAAAATCCGGGATCCAACAACCTTATCTTTGCCGCAAAAAGGCGGGAAAATCCCAGATTTTGCGGCAAAATCTGGGCCGTTGAGCCCAGATTTTCTGGTACAGGTTTGTTGCGAGGTTGTTATCCACGTGGCCTTCTAGAATCTTGAGTTGTTACGTAGATTTCTCTGGATCTTGGATTCAAATTTGGGCTTATCTTGGGCTTGGAATTAATCTCTTTAATTATTGCTAATTAAAGTGATTATTGAGCTTTCTCTCATTTCAGTTGTGAACCTGTAAAAATATAGAGAAGATGAGTAAAAATCATATATTTATTTGCAATATGCATGGGGATTATGTGGTAAAATATGCAATATTGTGTATCAATCACCCTCCTCCCTCAAACGCAAATCCCTCTCAGATCTGCCTCTTCCTTCCAGAGCCGACCTCTCAGAAATTTTCTGCTTCCCTGGAACCCTCATTTTGCCGCATTTTCCTCAATCCAGCCGCAGATCTGCTGCTCTCCTGCCACATCTGGAGCTCTGCAAAATTCTGGCCGGTCGATTTCTTCATCTGGTGGCATCTACAGTACTCATTCATCCAGAGTCAGTCTCTGGTGCCTTCTGCACATCTGCCTTTGGATTTCCCCCCACGAACTCCGGGGGTGGTTTGATCTTTCATCTCTAGATCCATTTCTTAATTTTCATTATTACACATGGCTCCAAATGTGTTTGTAGAGAAAGACTTTTCAAAAATTCTTAATGATCATGGGGGGTATGGGCACATATTTGTTGATCGCTTGCGTGCATGGAATTGGTATTCTCTGGTATACGATATCAATGAAACTGATGCGTATTACTGCCCTGAACTAGTCACTACATTCTATAATGCACTTGATTATGCATCTGTGAGTTATGAGACATACCAATTTGTAGTCCATATGCCATTAGGGGACATCGTCGTCACAATTCCTCTTCTTGAGGAAATTACTCATGTCCCAAGTCACCCCCATCATAGCAACCCTTTGCCATTGATAGACTACATGACAATCATGGGTGCTCGTTGCATAGAGCAGGATCGTGGGCTCAAAGCCAACACGACCTTTAGAAATGTGTACTGCGTGGGACGTTGGATCCAACGCAACATTTTAGGGCTTGAACATGTCACATCCTTTAACAGACCAGTGTTACAAATTATTCATGATCTGATGACTCGACAACACACGGTTTGTTTGAATAAGGCCATTATTCACGCGATCATTGCTAATTCCTCCCGCACTCGGGGTGCCAAGCATTCCCATCCAGTCTTGATTACACGTCTGTGTACACATTTCATACTAGCCGATGTGTTTGATACCTTTGACCGAGTGTTTGTTATAGCAGAAAGACCCACCAGTTCTTATAATGGTTGCTTGCATGCGGTTTGGACTCCTACTGTCCAACCCGAAGATATTCCGGTGGAGTCTTCTTCGGCGGAAAGCTTAGAGGCAATAGATGAGCCACAATTTTGGAGGCAGGACGCCCCATCTGAATCTCGAGCCTTCATGTCCACCATCTGGAAGGGCATGAAGAAAATCTTTAGGGGGCAGGTTCGTCTTAGAAAGAAGGTAGAGGAGTAATCCTCTAGGTTAGACAGTATGGAGGCAGCTTTGAGACGTTCACAGTCTGTTGGACCTAGCACCACTGCTGGTCCAAAGCGACAAAGGGGGTGATATTTATCCTTTACCTATTTCATGCATCATTTCATCTTGCATACATTGGGGACAATGCATGAGATAGGTATGGGGGGTAGATGCTAACATAGGATTTTTCATTTTTTTTTAGGCCTTTTATTTTTATTTTTAGGATTTTCAGTTTCTTTTTAGGTTTTTATTTTTTTAGATTTTACCTTTCTTTGTAAATTTTCTATTTTCTTGTTAGATTTTATTTTCTTTTAGAAAAATAAAAAAAAGAAAAAAATAATAAAAAAAAGGAAATTCTTGATCCATGTCTAAAGAATCAAACTTAACTTTAGGGATTAAGGAAGCTCTAAACTAAGATTTCGAATTATAAGTCAAAAAGCGGAGTTTCGTTAGATTTTTAGGTTAAGTAATAAAGGATTAGAAAAATTACTAGATTTTAATTCTTTTTTTAGGATATATACATTAAACATATTGAAGGATTAATCAAAGACTTTGTGATTTTATTTACATATATATATAATAAAAAAATATATAAAAAAGAAAAAAAAAAGATGTACATAAATAAATAATAAATACTTAGCCACTAACTAAGCTGGTTAGCCGTGCCTCAAGAAGCATTGCCGATCACGCCTAAAGGTGGTTAAGTCCTTAAATTCCTTCGTGGCCTAGTTTACTTGAGTCATCGAACCCGAGGGATGTTTTCTCATCTGGTGCCCTAAGACCATCTGGTTTGGGAGTCATCGGTAAGAGACTCGATACAAGGGTAAACTAGAAAGCCTAAGGATGCTAAGGAAATGTAAATAAATAAAAATTGTATATATAAAAAAAGAAAAAAAAGAAAAAATATTATATATATTAGTAAATAAATGAACTTAGTCTAAGAAAGATCCTTCATATTTATAGATGTATATATCCTAGGATTGATGCAAAATTCGGTTTTTGATCTTTTCTCTAAAATCTTAACCTAAGTTGAAAACAAAACTCCAAATAGACGCTTATAAGAGGAATGACAAGTTTAGAATAACCTGAAACCTATAACTTAAGGGAGAATCTTTAAAACATGGATCAAAATTTTCACTAACTCTTTTATTTTTTTATGGATTTTGTGGATGCAATCCGCTGAAAACCCTCAGGAGACAACACTCCTCCTCTAGGGTAACCTAGAGGTTTAACGGCTTGTTGCACGTGCTCAGTGCAATCGTGTCACCTACGAAAGTGGTGTAATAAACTAGTTAGAATTTTCTTTTTCTTTCTTTTTCTTTTCTTGTTTTGCTCGAGGACGAGCAAAAGCTAGGTATGGGGGTGTGATTGTTATACATATTTGCATATTTTACCGCTTCCATACCATGCATATTGTAAATAAAAATGTGATTTTTAATCCTTTTCTCTCTATTTTTGCAGGTCCACATCTTAAAAGAGAAAAGGCCCAAAATCTCTTTAATTAGCAATAATTAAAGAGATTAATTCAAAAAAGAGCCCAAGTTTGAATCCAGAATCAGGAGAGATACTCGCGCCAACTCAATCTTCTAGAAGGCTACGTGGATAACAAACTCATAACAAACCTGTACCAGAAAATCTGGCCTGAACGGCCAAGATTTTGCCGCGCTTTCCCGCGTATCTGCGGCAGTTACAGGGTGGTTAGGGCCCAGATTTCTCTCCAACAACCTGGGCTCTAGATGCTTCTCTCTGAGGCCTATAAATACAGGACCAGGGCTTGCACGAGAGGGCAGAGAGAAGAGAGAGGAGAGATTAGGGGAAATTCTTGTATTTTATAAGAGAGTGTTGGTATTCTCTTTAGGTTTTAGTTCTCCCTCTTCTTCCTCCTAGAGATTTTGTCAAAGAGAGAAAAGAGAGTGCTTTTGAGAACTTGTAAGCAAGGAGGTGACATTACTTGTAAGCAAGGATTAATCAAAGCTTCATTCTTCTCTTTACGATCTCTAGTACGTTGTTTTACTTTCTTGCTTTCTTTCTATTTCATTTCTATTGCTTTACTTCTATTGCTTTTCTATTTTCATCATGAATTGTTGCTTAGTTTCTTGTGCAATGGATAGCTAAATCTCTTTTACATGGCTAGCTAACAACTTACCTAGCTAACTTCTATCTCTTTGGGTGATTGCTACTTTCTATACTTGCATTGTTAGAATCTCTTTTGCTTTCCAAGGAAGTAGAGTTGCTTTCACTTGGTAAATGCTTGTTCAAACTCCATATGACTCATGTGTGCCTCATTTAGAGCCTTGTCTAGAACAAGTGCCTTGATGGAACATGGAGATGGATAACCAAATATATGCTACTTGTAGAACAACTTCTTTACTTCAAGCTAATTTGTTGTTATGTCTTGAATGTTAATTGAATGTTATATCTTCTTCCTTAGCATCCCTTGAGTGTCACTCCTAGAGTTCATCATTGATAATCTATCTTGGGAGCCAATGAATCAACATGAGGCTACAAGCTAAGACCTAAAGGAACACTCATCTTCCAAATGGTAAAGTACTTGAACAAACAAGCAAAGTGATCTCTATTGCCAATGAATCAACATGAGGCAATCAAGCATCACCATTGAGCTTAGTAAGTTAGCGAAGTGGTAAAGTTAGCTAGCCATGGTCTTTCTCATCCAAAGTTTTCTTCCAAGATTTCTTCAATAGCTTTCTTTCTTAGCAATACAATTTTCTTAAGTTCTTTTGATTCTTTTTCCATCATGCACAAATCCACAACTTCTTCCATTTCCTTTTTCATGCTTTTTGCTTTTGCTTAAAAACAAAGAAGATACTTCGTTTTCTTGCTTCACTACGAACCGTAACGCTTCCATCGCAAGCTCTCCCGGAGAATCGACCCGGTATAGCCTTTGCTATAACGGAGATTGGAAAGGATACATTAACCATTTGAAATACATTTGTGGAATGATCAAGCACTAAGGTTGATTCTAAACCTTATCTCTTTTACATAATACTTGTGCAATCTACCACACTATCCTTTCCCAATCAAATTTGGCGCCGTTGCCGGGGAGAGCAACGGTTTTGGTTTAAAGTGAAGAACTAAACGAATTCTCTTCTCTGTTGCAGGTTACAGGTGAAGAAAACAGTAAAATTTGCATTGCAGTGACATATAAGTGGCTCTGGGCTTCTGCTCTCGAAAGCAGAAACCAGAAGTCCTCTGAATTGCCGCAGATTCACGGCATTTGCCGAAGAATTGCGGCAAGGAGGAGTTAACTACTGACCTAATTTCTGCAGGGTTGCTTGCTCTGCAAAATACAGCTGCTGCAATAATTAATATTGTATGCTTCACCTTATATCTGCTAATAATCAACAGTAAAAAATTTATTGCAAAGTTAAAAATTGTTTAGACATTTGCATCTCTAGGCACGTGTCTTTCAATTCCTTTACTTTTACTGTTGAAGAGTACTGGAGACAAGGTACGTACGCATTGCATATTGACTAGGACTCACTCTTTGTTTGATTTAATTACGCTTTGAGTAAACCTTGTTTGTTATATCGTACACTTGCACAAATCAACTTTAAGGGCATTACCCATAAAAAGATAAGGTGGGGATTTTATCACCCTTTCCTTAGCCCACAAATCATTTTCCCAAGCACTCACAATCTTAAACTTCTAAATAAAAACTACTAGACGCTGTCCCTAGGGACATCCGGACTCACTTAGGAGATTATCCTAAGGGGGAAAAGTGTTGGAAATTGACTTTTGTAAAATCAGTGTCTAGGAAAGGGATTGAGGGCCGAAATCCCGAAGGTTGCTGGTTACTTAATTAAGGAACGTCTCTGACGGAAAACCTCCCACCAACCTTGCCCTTCCCTGGTTGATTTGCTTATAGTCAGAGTCTACACTAAACCTCCTGTGGACGATCTAATCAGTTAGGAGTCGTCTAGGTCCAGGATTCTTCTCAGCCGGTTTTCAACCTCTTGATTTTGCCCTGATTCTCTGAGCTCGAATTAACTCTGATTTATTCAGAATTTTGGTGGGCTTTGGGCTCATTTCTCTTCATCTCCTTAAAGAATGGGCCTGCAAATAAATTAAGCAATTAATTAAGACAATGCAAAGTTTTATTCTAAAATAAGTATGGAAATATGATACTAAATATGCAACATTAGCGACCAATCACACCCCCATACCTATCTTTTGCTCGTCCTCGAGCAAAGCAACTAAACTATACTAAGGATTATTAGACCACTTTCGCAGGTCACGCGATTGCACTAAGCATGTACAACAAGCCGTTTAAACCTCTAGGTTTCCCCTAGAGGACGAGTTTTGTCTCGTGAGGGTTTTCAGCAGATTACACCCACAAAATCCATAAAGAAAGGGAAACAAAGAGTTAGTATTTTCGAAAAGCATTTTGAAAGAGAAAAATATTTGAAATATAATTGTAAGATTTAAGTAATCTATAAGTTATAGGAAAACTGAATTTTTCATTCCTAAACTTAGTCTCTATTCAAATATTTGTTATCAATTAAAGTAAGGAGTCAAATTGTACTTCTCATCAAGTCTATTACTTTACCCTAAGTCATATGCACTTGTGACTGTGAAAATTTTGACGAAAGGTTCATTAACTCTAACTCTTATGCCTTATTTATCTATATATATATAATTTTTGATGGTATTATTCCTTAGTTCTATTAGGCTTTCTAATCTGCTCATGTAACGAGCCTTTAATCGATGACTCCCAAACCAAACGGTCTTAAGGCACCGGGTGAGAAAACACCCCAAGGACTTAAGGACTCGAGCAAATAAGGCCACAAAACTAAGGATTTTATTATATGAACCTCTTTTAGGCGTGAATACTTATGCTTTATTAGGCACAAATACCCAGCTTAATCAGAGGATTTTTATATATTTTTTTCTCAAACTTATCTAATCATCTTTCGCATAAATATTAAGGCTTGCTTAGGCCAAAGCACCTAGCTAATCAATAATTAGACTTGTTCATTTTTCATAGATATTTTTTTCTTTTTTCTTTTTTTTATATATATAAGGCATAAGAATCTTTGTTTTTGAACCCTAAGTGTGTAAGTGTATGAAGTGTGCATATTTCATTAAGGTAAAGATCAAGATTAAATTACTTTGACAAATTATCTTCCTAACCTAAAAATCAAATAAATAATCTTATTTTGACCAAGTATAAGAAATCCTAATTTGGATTTTTCTATTCCTTAAAATTGACTTAATTTCTTACAAAAAATATGTCAAAATATTGTTTCTATTTTCAAAAAGTTTTTAAAAGTAAAGAAAATGTTAATTTTTTTTAATAAAAGAAAAAAACTAAGTTATGTTAGACCCTTCCCACACCTATCTCATTCATTGTCCTCAATGTATGAATTAATGCATAGATGCATGAAAAAGAAGAAAGGGAAGGAAAATGTTACCTTAAGGTGGTGGTTCCGGTGGTGGTCTGATTGGTCCACGAAATACGGCCCAATCGACTTTTCGTTGGGTTTGGAGGAACCCACTGTACGCGCCGGAAAAAAGAGAAAGAAGGTCTTGACTGTAAAATTTTCCTTGAATCAGATGAAAAGATTACAACAAAAATAACTTTTCCTTCCAGTTACAAGGGAGGGAGGATGTTGAGTCTTGAATCCTCCCTTTGTTTAATGCTGGGTCCTTCGTGTGGCGGTGGAGAGTGAATCTTGTTCTCCGTTGACCGGATGACCGTCGGGATCGTTAGGGATCTTCTCTTCGGCTGGTAGAAAGAGTAGCACAGCTCTTGTCTACCAAAACTCTCAAAGAGAAGGTAAGAAAAGAGTAGCTTGTACGCAGCAAGCTTGACGAAGAGTTGAGCTCTCTCCTTTTTCTGCCGTGTCTGGTCGTCTGATTGCCGATCCTCTTATCACCAAATGCCTTTGATTGCTGATCGCCAATTGCCCAATTGCCAATCTCTCTATCTCTCGATCGTCGATCTTCGATCCTCTCTCCTCTTATCGTCCCCTTGACCTCATAGCAAACGAGGCTATTTATAGAGGTCCTAGGGGGTGAACGTGCCCCCTGAAAATGCTCCACGATGAGGGGCTGACCTCCCCGCTATGTGGGCGGCGACTGGCCCCATAACCAGGGCGGTTATAATTGAGACGTGGGTTTCAGCCCACGCGCCTTGAGGCTGGGGCGCGGGTGTCGAGCCCACGCGCCTTGATGCTGAGACGCGGGTGTCGAGCCCACGCGCCTTGATGCTGAGACGCGGGTGTCGAGCTCACGCGCCTTGATGCTGAGACGCGGGTGTCGAGCCCTTGCGTCTAGAACTTGAGACTCTGCTTTTTAATGGCTTGTCTTTTAGTGATTTTTAGACAGCCTACAGAACCCCCTCCAAAGTTTTCGATATTCCGCAGTTAAATGGAACGGATTTCGAAATACTTTGGATTTTAGCCGCATTCACCTTTATGACTGGACTGTTAATGCTCCGGGTTTGATCTTATCTGGAGTTTGGTCTTCGTGAGTGTACTGTTGAACTCTTTGAGGCCACCAGTGTTGATCGTATTGAGTGTCTAGATACACAGTCTAAACCTCCCCGACTGCTTTTAGTCTGTCATAGGGGTGCTTTAAGCTAGGAGTGGTTGGTCATCTGCTTGTGCCAGTGTACTGTTGAACTGATTTGCAGAAGCAGGAGGCCGAACACTGGTCCTTTTTGAAAAGCAGAGATGGTACTGCTTTAAAGACGCGACTGATCTTCCATAAAACAGACGCGATGTTCAGCCGGGCTGGAAAGACGCGAACTTCTTAGAGAGACGCAACTTTTTGAATGCATTTATGGCGGTGATGATGGGGCACGTCCATCGAAGAGGCGCGTCCGTTGGGTGCAAATCTGTGCCATGTCATGATTGCGCTGCCAGTTGGCCTGGGGAACCGGCGGGATTTCACCTTTTGACGCGTGAACTTCCCGGTTCATTAAATGATTTGCTCCACGTGTCAAGCGATGACTCGCTGCAGGGCTATGGTGCGCGATCTTCGCTGCAGAGAAATTGATTTGCTCCACGCGTCAAGCGATGACTCGCTGCAGAACTAATCGAGCCACGCGCCGCGTATCTTCGTGAGTCCTTGTGCCTATAAATGGCAACAGTCAGAGAGATACCTCTTCTTCTCCGAGTGCATTTGTTTAGGGTTTAAGAGAAAAAAAAAGTTCTTTCTCTGTTCATCTCCATTCTTAATCACCAATGGCACCTAAGACCAAGCCAACCGCATCCTCTTCAAGAGCAATCGTCGCCGAGGCCCAGAGGGGCGGTTATTCCGCGCAGGAATTCTCTTTCCCAGGTATAACGCCGCTTAGGGTTGAACTTTCGCCATTACTGGAAGCTCATGGAACCATTAACAGAATCGTCAACACAGAAAACAAACCGTGTTTGATTCTCAGACGCGGTCTCAGACGCGGTCTTTGAGTTGATAACCAAGGCGCGGGTTTGATGACCCGGTGACAGTGAGTCCTGCATTTCGGATTCTTCACTTAGAATATTTCTAATTGTAAAGAGTTCGGACGCGGACTTGAAGATTTTCATCAGGTGCAGGTTTTTGATGAATCTTGCGCCTGAGCCCAAGTACTTAGAGAATTCTCATAAGTCTTGGTTTGCAAAACGCGGACTTGATCCCGCTGGTCTTACGCCTGGATGCGGATTTGCAGGTCTGGACGCGGATTTGATAATTCCTGCGTCCAGTATTTCTTCTGCGTCTGGACTATAGATTCGCAGGTCTGGACGCGGACTTGATAATTCCTGCGTCCAGTATCTCTTCTGCGTCTGGACTATAGATTCGCAGGTCTGGACGCGGACTTGATAATTCCTGCGTCCAGTATCTCTTCTGCGTCTGGACTATAGACACTTAACATTTTTCTGATAAAGTGTCTAATTAAATGTCCTTTTCTTTTGCAGTGCCACACCCTTCTGCCCCACTCGCCAAGAAGCGCCACTTTGGACATGTAGGTGGTGCTGACCGTGATCTGACTTTTGTGCTACAAAGGACAGTACCTGTGACTGCCGACAAGTCGCAGGAGCGCCAGAAAAGGCTCTCCAATGTTGATATGACGACCCTTCGGGTGCTTATGACCGATGCAGCATTCACAACGGATGATCGCGTCAAGCTGGAGAAGCCTGCCTTCTTCTTCGGGGATCGTATCGGTGATGGCGGCTATTCCATGTATAATGGAAATTATAGATGGCTCCGTCAGATAGGGGATAGGAGATTCTTTCTTCCAGAAATGGAGAGGATGTTCCCGCTGTCTTATCTCCAGCACATGTCCGTCCCTCGGAAGATGAAATGGGACATTTCCCGATACGTCCCTGAGATTACCCTCGGTGACTTGGGCTCCCAGAGGGTATACCGTCATGATAGTCATGATAGGGCGGTTCTTGGCTTGTTCCCCGGGTCGCGCAAGTCTGAGCTCCCAGTTGGAGAGATACCAAAACTCGGCACTACCTTCCTCAACGCGTTTATAAAAGCGGAGAATGATTTTCCGGTTGAGTTCCGTGCGCCCGGGTGGGTTCATTCCACCGAGAAGTATTGGTGGCGCAGGATGGTGAGCTTCGTCCTTACCGATCTTGGAGATCTGCTGAAGCATGTGGGACTGTACCCAACAGTCAGGGCCGTGTAGTATGGCATCCCGCCGAGTTCTCAGAACTTCTTCGGGGTCCTGGAGCGTTACAATTCTTTGACGGGGACATTCTTCACCCCGGTCGGAGAGATGGGCCTTGCACTGCACGAGTTGCATGAGGTCTCGGGGCTGGCAACAGGGGATTCTCCCTCTGAGGAATATATCCCAACCACTGAGGAGCTCAACCTTATGAAGGAAGGGTCTCCTCAAATGTACGAGACTTATTGGGAAGTGTTATGTCACTTTCATATTTGCGGCCAGATAACCACTTGGAGGTCGGGAGGAATCAAGCAACTATCTTGGGCCAGTTACTTGTTCAACAATGTCAATAAGAAAGACCATCCAATAACTCGACTGGCTCCCAACTCCGACCAGGAAATTGAAGACAGGATCGACCAGGCTTCTGAAGGCTTCTACACCACGGATTCGAATGAGGACGGTTTCGAACCTGACATGGTCTTCGAAAGCTTTCACCATCAAGCTCGGACCCCTATCTCTGATCGAGCATTGTTGGCGGGCTTCTTAATGCTGTGGCTGAAGCGTTGTGTGGTGCCCACGCTGCCACATGAAGTCATTGTTGCCGACGTGGTGTACCCGGCGGTGCTCCTGGCCTATGGCAGTCCCATAGCCCTTCTTCCGGCCGTGGCGGCTGGCATTCAGAGCGGGTTGCGGGTGTTAACCCAGGCTTTCTGCGAACCCGGGAAGGCTGTCGACTCCCATGGCAAGCCGATCCTTGAATCAGAGGGGAAGCCGACGGTGAAGCGCCCCAACCCTCGGATCGAGCTGCCTTATACGTACCTCATGGCTTGGTACGTGATGCACTGCCCTTCCCTGATGACGCCGGTGCCTTGGAGTGAGGGTTTCGCCCCTTTTGTACAGCGGTTGGAGGGTTCGGACTGGCATAATACTTATATGTATTTCGTCCGTAAGTGCATTTCAGATGCTTCGAACTACCAGCTCAATCGCTGCTTCCCCGAGATCCCTGGTGCATCTTTCGGGGATCTATTTATTGATTCCACGGGCCCAGATGACTATACGAGGTTATCCTCGGGGGCCTTCTGGTGGTTGATCAACATTCGGCCCGGATATGTGCTTTTCCGGCAAGGGACTTCATGCACAATCGAGCCGTACATGCCGAATCGTTTCGCCCGACAGTTCGGCTATGATCAACTCTACGTCGGCAATCCCAATGCTCGACTCGCCTTCGAAGGGAACTTGTTCGAAGGTGCTCGGGCTTGGTACTATAATGTGACCGGAGGGACGGAAGCAACTTTCCGTCTACCTACCGAGGGGTCAAAGTGCCGTATGAGTTTCAGCTTCTGCTCCTGGTATTTCCAAGTCAACCAGACACCAAACTTTGTTCCAGAGTATTCATGCATTGAGAGTATCAATGCAAATCTTGAAGCAAGGTCGGAGTCCGGTAAACGCTCGCGAGGCGTCGAGCAGTACCTGAAGAAGGAGGTCGGGAGAAGGTCAAGGGAGGAGCCGCGAGCAACAAGGGCGGAGCCGCGATCAACAAGGGCGGAGCCGCGACCAACCAGGGCTCGACAGGCGGTGAGCAAGCGTCGTCAAGGCTCTACTTCCACTGCTGAGCCTGCCCCAAAGAAGGTTCGGAGAGACTTGACGGCCGAAGTTTCTCGATCTGCGGACATCCCTTCTGGTGTTGGGGAGCCGAGGGAGGAAGAGGTGGACAAGGAAGACACTCCCTTAGTCCATGCCCGCAGGTTACACCGCAGGAGCCTCAGGATTGCAGAGGAAGGGGAGCCTGCTGACAGACCCACCGCCACTGACGAGACCGAGCAGCTCGAGGTCGATATAATGAGCGGAGTCGATGTTGAGATTCCGGGGATCTCAGCTCAGCCCGAGTCTTCCTCAGCTCAGCCAACAGCCTGGGTCTCCTTCTGTCTTCATCTCCAGTCCTCGGATGGTTGACCCCAGCCCTACCACTGGGGTGTTTAGAGGCAAGGCTCCGGTTACCGAGGCCTCTCATGTTGAACCGTCGTCTTCCTTATCCGCAGAGGAAAGCGATTTTGAGGATGAGATCGACTATGGTGACGAACCCGCTCCTCCCGATCCGAGCAAATTCTCACACATCTCGGAGGAGGAAATACATGGGTGTGGGCCGGCAACGACGTCACCACCAGCGGTTGCTCCTGCTGAAGGTACTCTTTTCACCTTCTGGCCCGATTTCCTTTTTCATTTTGAAGAGGAGGCTTTAACATTCTCCTTTTATGCTGCAGGATTGGCTGAGGATACCGAGGCTGCAACCTCCTCGCATATCGAGGAGATGGTGCAAGAGTTGACCCAGCGGAAAGAGTTGAGACTCCAGCTGCCGAGGCAACTATCGAAATCGGGGAGGCTTCTACTCTGCAGGAAGAGGAGGCCATTACTAAAGTCAGGGAGATTTCTCCTCTGCAGGGTTCGCCCAAGGATTCGACATCTCTGGACCTCCAGCTTGGTAAGGAAGTTTTGATGTCCCGGATGTTTCTCTTTTTACCATTCTGGCTAATGTTGAGATAACTTGCAGAGAGAACTGAGGGGGCCCAGGTAGAGAGTCTGACGGTCAGTGTCCCTCCGGAAGGCCACACGGCCCAAGCCTTAGCTGAGGTTTCTGAGGAGGTCGAGCTCACTACCCTGTCATCAGCTGTGGAGGTTCCTGCAGAGGTGGTACCCCCAGAAGCGCCAATGGCTGCTTCTGCTCTTGCCGTACCCGTGGTCAGCTCAACTCTTGCACCAACAGAGCCGATCTACATCCCCCACCCCGTGATAGAGAGGGGATCGGGGAGCACTTCGGATGATGATATCATGGAGCTTTTGACACGCCAGGCGGTGCAGCAGTTCCTTACCTCGATGCGAACATGCATCGATTTCTTCCTGACTAGGGGTAGCTCCCTTGACTTCGCCCAGATGTTTCTCGGAAACCAGGTCGAGAACATCAAGTTGGCCGGAGGCCCTTCGCTAGCTCAGGCGAGTCAGCTGCTGGTGGATCAGCTGGGACAGCATTTGAGAGAGCTTCGGTCTCTGGAGGATGATGCCGGTTCATCCCACGAAGCCCAAGAAACGCTGAACAGGCTCCTTGCTGCTCAAGAGCAGGAGCGAAAAGAGGTGGAGGAGAGGATCACCGATAGCACTCGTCTTCTTGAATGTGTCCAGGCTGAACACCAAAGGCTGGCGATTGAGTCCGAGGAGTCAGAGACGATCATACATGCCGCAAAGCAGGCTATCCTTGACTCTCGGGCTGTTATAGCCAGGGCTGAGGCCATGATTGTCTTCAATGAACAGAGGCTTGCTACCTCTGAAAAGAGGCTAGCGGAGTTAGAGGTCGCCAAGGCGCAAGCTGAAGCGGACCTCTCTGTTCGTTCGTCAGAACTGGAATCCCTCCGAGTGCAAGCGCAGGGATTTTGTCTGAAGCGGATCTGCGGGCCCGAGCTCTCGTGGAGGTTGAGAAGGCGCGTCAACATAAGATACATCGCCTTAGAGAGCAAATCCGTTCTTTGGCGGACCAGGACTTGTAGCCTTCTCTTTTTTTTTAGAAAAGGACACTCTGTCCACTAAGAGTGTTTTGTATTAACTTTTATCATTTTTGATATAATAAAAGTCTTTGAAGTTTTTGGTTCCACCTCCTTTGTTGCCTTGACCTCTTGATCACAATCTTTGATTAACTGACTGTGAATGCTGAACTTAGGTGAGACTAAGTTCTTTAAGTGAAACGCGGCGTTTGACCCATGGGACCTTAGGCAGAACTAAACCCTTTGATGAGACGCGGCATTGGTTCATAGGGACTTAGGTAGAACTGAGTCCTTTTGATGAAACGCAGCGTCAATTCATAGAGAGACGCGGTCATCAGTTCATAAGGACTCAGATAGAACTAAGTCCTTTTGATGAGACGCAGCGTGAATTCATAGAGAGACGCGGTCATCAGTTCATAAGGACTCAGATAGAATAAAGTCCTTTTGATGATACGCAGCGTCAATCCATATGGAGACGCGGCGGTGTCAGCTCGCAGAGAGAAACGCGGCTTTGAGTAACGCGAGTCTGTCCTGCCAATGAAGACGTGACGCGAGGGACGCAGCCTTGTGTATTTTCCCATTAATCTCAGAATGGGCTAAGTCTTTTGCTGATTCAAGTGCTTTCCCTTAAACTGGGCCCTGTTTGCTGAAGGGACGCGATTCTGAGTCGCGCGGACTTTCTTTTGGAACGCAGGTGGACGTCATTCATTCTGAAAAAGGAGACGCGGGTTCCAGGACGCGGTTTTCCCCTCTGCGTATCGATGTAACTTCCAGGCGTTACATGCGGCCTGACATAAAGATTTTATGAGATCTTTGAACGTCAAGTCTGTATTGACGATTGAAAGTCAAGTCTTCATTGGCGATTGGGAAACCGGGTCATCCGTTGTTTCCCGAAGCAGTTGTCCACGCATTGGTTCTTCATTGGACTGGGGTGTTAATACCCTTTAATGTAAAACCGGCGCTGGCGGTTGGAGACAGCGTCTTCAACATTTCCCGAAGCGACCCTTCACGCGTCAGCGTACCATTGGACTTTGATAATCGTGCGGCCATTAAGGCCGACGGTTCCCATTGATGACCCATTAATGACGGTTACCAGGAGCGACCTATAAATAGGGGTTCGCCTTCTTTAGTAGTCCCGATTTTAGACCATTTTCCCTTAAGAGAACGATTGCTCTAAGAACTTCCGCTTTCTTCAGAGTTTCTAACAGGGGCACTGTCTTCATGGATGAAGACGACTCCAGGGAAGAAGATGACCCAGAGCTTTCATGCTTCTGTTTGGTCCCTTCAGGACAAAGTGTCTCCCTGATCACCTTCCATGTCCATATTCTGATGCAGAGAGTTAAACTCTTGACAGAGGCTTCTGCTGGTATGCCGTCCCGACTTGCCGTGATGTTTCTAGTCCACCCAAGTTTGCACTTTGGCATCATCATCATCTGGGTTTCCTCATGAAGTCTGAGTTGGTGCATTCCTTCTGGAATTTGCGCCGCCGACTTAAACTTCCTTGGACGCGAGTACAGAAGTCTTTGGCACTTGGTGCTGACTTTGTTCATGAAGCTCGCGTTTTAAGGCCACTGACTTGGATGAATTCCAACTCGGGCTGAGGGTTTCAGACCCGAATCTTGCAACCCCTGTTCCCTCGACAGGGAGATGGCAATTTTCGGCGTCTGAGTCCTTTTCGCGCCTTGTGTTTTAGGCGCGGGCGCAAAATGAGACCGCGTTTGAATCCTGTGTGTTGGCACAGTTTTGATTCGCGTCTGCTTCTGTTGACGCGGTATTTTGACTCACTGCGCGGGCTCATTCCCGCGTCTGAAGTCTTCGACAATAGCCGCGTCTATCACTTAGTTTTCTTTGTTGAAGTATACTAAGTTCCAGATTTTCTAACTCCCTGTTTACTCCTTGTAGGTAGGCTTGATCGTCCTTTTTCAGGTTCACTGGGCCCCTTTAAGAATATTTCAGCGGCGGACTTGTTCGACGTTCGTCCACAAGGGAATATATTATGGTCCTCATCGTCCACAAGGGAATATATTATGTCCCTGACGAGGACTCGACCCTCGCCAAGGTCTCTTCAGATCCACTGCACCGGTTATGCCTGCTGGCAAGAGATGGTCAGGGTAAGTATGGCGGCGAGGGGGCTACGGTGGATAAGGTGGCAGATAGGATCCTCTTCCTCTCCCACTCCAGAAGTAACATCGAGGACTCCTCATGTCTGCTGGATGGTCTGCTGGGGAAAGAGATGCTCATGAACGAAGGGTTGCAGGACTTTCTGCTGCCACCAGACCTCAAGAACACCATTGCTCTTAGCTTAGTTAGCTAGGCTCTTTCGGTGTTTACATCATGCATCGTGGTGCAACCAGCTTCTGATCGTGGCCACAATTTGGCACTTCTTCAGCCACCGTGCACTTGGAATTAGATGCGGTTTCAAGGAGTGAGTGCAACCTCTGAGAGAGAGAGGGACTTCTTTGTACTCCTTAATTGTAACACTCAATCTTATTGTATAAGAGAGCGTTTTTACTGTAACACTCAATCTCATTATATAAGAGAGCATTTTGTATCACTTTCATATGCTTGGAAATAAATAAAAGTGACACTTTTCTTTTTGCCTCTTTCATTGTCTTGAACTTTTTTGTCTTCAGTTAGACTCATAGAAGCAGAAAATCTTTGACTTTGTCAAAATTATGATGATAATCTTAATAAGTCAAATTTTGTAAGGAAAGACCCTATTTCAGGAACTTTCACAATACTGTCAGAGGTGTAATATTAACTTGACGAGATGAAATAATTTTTTGGTGGACCTGCCACTTTATGAGAGAAAGTGACAAGTAGAATTGGTACCCCCAGGGAGAGTGAACTTTTATCAAGTGTTTGGGATTAACTTGATTGAGCTCAGCTGGGGATTTGATGGAAACACTGTTGATGGTGTAGTATTAACCTAACAATGTTTTTAGGTAGACTTGTTATTCTGTTGAAGAGAATAACAAGTGAGACTAGACTCGTGGGGAATCTAGGAAAGTTTGTTACCGTTAGAGGTGTGATATTAACTTAACGGGTTGAAAGTGGTCTTGTCAGAAGTGTAATGTTAACTTGACAAGGATGTGAGTCAGAGGTGTGATATTAACTTAACTCAGAAGTGTCACTGTCATAGGTGTAATGTTTAACTTGACTGTGAGGGTAATGCTAGAGGTGTAATGTTGAACTTGGCATTGGTCATCTCGGCTTGTATAAGAAAGTCTGAGGGAAAGTCATGGCCATAGGTGTATTGTTTAACTTAGCAATGACTTGATGCTAGAGGTGTAATGTTAACTTAGCATCATCCATTTCAGCTTCGATATGGAAGTCTGAAGAAAAGTGACTGTCAGAGGTGTAATATTAAACCTGACAGAAACCTGATTACTGTTAGAGGTGTGGTGTTAAACTTTAACAGTAATTTGTCAGAGGTGTAGTATTAACTTGACAAAGATTGACTCATGATAAGAGCAATTTGAGGACCTGTCATTCTATTGGTGAGAATTGACAAGTAAAAATTTGAAGTGCCAGAGGTATAGTGTTAACTTGGCAAATTTGAAAGTTCGATACTCCGTGTAGAGTTGACAAACAAAATTTGTACTCGACAAGGAATATGAAAAGTTTCCATTACCAGAGGTATAGTGTTAACTTAGTAACGGTTGTATTTTGTAGACCTACCATTCTGTGGATGAGAATTGGTAAGGGATTTTGGAGGAAAGAGTGGAGCCAAGTCCACTTAGGATTTTTAGCAAACCCTCAGCTATCAACGGATTTGAGGTGCCTTTACCAACTACCGTTTGAGTTGGGCTAGCCATGCTATTCCCCTCAGCATGATGAGTTGTCGAAGACTTATGTTGGGCTTAGAAGCCAACATTTTCCTCTATCCTTAGCCGTCGGAGGCGTTAGTTATTAATGAAGAAGCTCTTCTTGTTTTGATCAGAGGTGTATTTTAACTTGATCAGAGGAGTACTATTAAGGATAGTACTTCTTCAGGAACCTGTCATTGATCGGCATCATGAGTGTATCACCATTTGGGTTATGAGGCGATATGACCCATTTGAGTAGACTGACTCTACTACAAATGGTCCTTCCCATTTGAGCTGGAATTTTCCTTTTGTCTTGTGCGTCATTACCATGGGTCTTCTGACGGCTAAGACAAGATCGCCTTTCTTGAAAGTTCGCACATTAACTTTCTTGTTGAAGGCTCTGGTAATTCGAGCTTGGTAGAGCTCGATTTGCTGTTGGGCCTGCAGACGCTTATCATCTAAGGCCTCCAGTTCCTGGAGTCGCTGTCGATGCTTCTCCTCTGTTGTCATCTCCGCTGTCAAGGCGACGCGTAGAGATGGAATTTGGATTTCCAGTGGGAGCACGGCTTCACATCCGTATACCAAAGAAAATGGTGTGGCTTTAGTTGGGGTTCGCACAGTTGTGCGATAGGCCCATAAGCATTCACCCAACTTGTCGTCTCAGTCTCGTTGACTTTTCGAGACGAACTTTTTGAGAAGCTTGCCAATAGTCTTGTTGAAAGCTTCTGCGAGGCCATTAGCGGCAGGATAGTATGCCGTTGAGGACACACTCTGGATTCTGAACTTAGCGCAGAATCTTGGAAAGCCTGGCTGATGAACTGAGGTCCATTGTCATGGACGATTCGCTGAGGTACACCGAAACGGTAAATAACATGATGTTTCACGAACTTGATCACGTTAGACGATTTTACCTCCTTCAAAGGGATGGCTTCGACCCATTTAGAGAAGTAATCGGTTATTGCCAAAATAAACCGATGTCCTTTTGATGATGATGGGCTGATAGGGCCAACCACATCCATCCCCCACATTTCAAATGGCCAGGTAGAGGCCGTAGAGTGAAGGTAGCCTGGTGCTTGATGGATGAAATCGCCATGCACTTGGCAGGCGTGACATCTCTTGGCATAAGTGACGGTATTGGCAATCATCTTGGGCCAGTAGTAACCCAATCTTTGGAGTCGATGTGCCAGTTTTGGGCCAGGTTGATGGGCTCCACACATACCGTCATGGGCTTCTTTCAATACCTCTTGGGCTTCCTTTGGTGAGAGGCATCGGAGTAAGATCCCGTCATGCGATCGACGATACAATGTTCGCGTCATCGCATTATAGTAGAATTTGGGGGCTTTCTTTTGAATGGCAGCCGCCTCTTTGGTGTCTTCAGGGAGAATGTCGTATAAGACGAAATCAATGTAGGGGAATCGCCAGTCTTTAAGCTCTGGACCGGTTGACAATTCCAGTGCTTCTTTGCCTTGACAATCTCCCTTTGACTCCTGATAGCCCTCGAGAACATTTCTCGGGCAATACAGGTCGTGGCTGTAGACGAATATCTTCTCCATTGCTCCGGTTGGAAGAGCTAAGGAGGCCGCGAGGGATGCGAGTGCATCCGCGTGCGCATTTTGCCTGCGCGGTACATGGTCGATGTAAAAGCTTGTAAATCCCTCGGCCATGCGGATAGTTGCGTTGTGGTAAGGTACTAGGTCCTCATGTCTGACTTCGTACTCCCCGCGAACTTGGCTGACGATGAGTTTAGAGTCGCCGTATGCCTCGAGATTTTTAACGCCAATCTCATCGGCGAATTGCATCCCAATCAAAAGAGCGTTGTACTCCGCCACATTGTTGGAACAAGGCTCAGTTAATGAGACAGCTCGGGGAATCACATATTTTGCGGGGATACGAGTACTACTCCTACCCCGCTACTACGTGTCCCTTTGGGCTTGTTCTTGATGCACCGTCGAAGAAAAGTTGCCATACTTGTCTTTCGAACGATGTCTGAGTCAGGCAGACTTCAACAACTTCATCTGGGAGATCCTCGTAGACTTTGGCTGCCCTCGGATCTGGGTGCTCGGCTAGGAAATCCGCCACTGCTTGTCCCTTAATGGCCTTTTGTGGTAAAAAGTGCATCTCATATTGGGAGAGCAATATGGCCCATTTTGCCAGCCGGCCATTCAATGATGAAGGTTTAGTCATAAGTAACCTCAGGGGGTTGACTTTTGATATGACGTTTATAGTTTGGCCTACCAGATAGTGCCGCATTTTCTGAATAGCGAACACTAATGCCAAACATTCCTTCTCGATCGGGTTATACCGATGTTCGGCTCCGATCATTGTTCTACTCAAATAGTAGATTGCTTGCTCTCGTCCTTGGTCGTCGTTCTGAGCTAGTAGAACTCCCAAAGAATGATCCATTGCTCGGACGTATACCAGGAAAGGCTTCCCGGATACCGAAGCTGCAAGGACTGGTGGTTGGGTGAGGTATTGCTTGATTTCCTCGAACGCTTGTTGGCAAGCGTTATCCCAAATGAATGAGACACCCTTTTTCATTAACTTAGCGAAGGGTTGGCATCTTCCGGAGAGATTTGAGATAAACCTGCGGATGTACGCCAATCGTCCTTGCAATCCCCTGAGTTATTTGAGATTTCTTGGGGTTGCATCTCCTGGATAGCGCGGACCTTTTCCGGGTCCAAGTGAATTCCGGTGGATGTTACAACAAATCCTAAGAATTTGCCACTGGCCATCCCCAGGAAGGACTTTGTGGGATTCATCTTCAATTGATGAGCCCGCATGATGTCGAAGACCACCCTCAGGTCCGCTATGTGATCACCTTTAGTGCGGCTTTTTACGGCGATGTCATCAACATAACATTCCACCGTTTTGCGTATTTGCTGATGGAAAATGGCGTTCATGGCCCTTTGATAGGTTGCCCCTGCATTTTTCAGTCCGAAGGGCATGACGGTGTAGCAATATACCCCTAGAGGTGTCCTGAAGGAGGTATGCTTTTCGTCATCAGGATACATTTTGATTTGATTGTATCCTGAGAATCCGTCCATAAAGGACATTCGTTCGAATCCACAAGTATTGTCAATCATGACATCTGTGATCGACAATGGGAATTCGTCCTTGGCGCAGGCCTCATTTAGATCGCGGAAGTCGATGCAGATCCGGATCTTCCCGTTTCTCTTGGCGACGGGGACGATGTTGGCTACCCAGTCGGGATGTTGTTCTTCCCTGATGAAGCCAGAATCAATAAGTTTTCTAACTTCTGATTGAATTGCCTCCATTATTTCTGGACGAAACCGTCGCTGCTGTTGTTTGATAGGCTTTACGTCCGGATTGATGTTGAGGCGGTGCATAGCCACGTGAGGATTGAGTCCTGGCATGTCCTCATAATTCCAGGCGAAGACGTCTATATACTCTTGTACAAGAGATATTAGATCCTTCTTCTCTGAAGGTGACAGGCCATCACTTATGAAGATGGGCTTAGGGTTAGCCTCATCTCCTAGGTTGATCTGAACAACCTTGTCTTCTGTGGGTGGCTCGCGCTGTTCAAAGCGAGTGTCCCAAAGAGCATTTAAATGTTTGATCCAAGGATCTGTATCAGATTGGATCATTTCTTCATTCCATCTTCCAGGTGGCTTGTCGAAACCATGTTCACTGAAAGTTCCTTGAAGATGTTGCCGACACTGACATCTGACTCCCAAGATGATGTGTCTGAAGAGTAATCATTGCTCAACAATTCTTGAGAATCGGAGGCTGATGGGACCGGAGTCGATACATAGCCCAACCCCCGGCGCGTCTGATGATAATAATCAGGGGCCTTTCCTTTCGGCACAAAGGATCGAAGCAGCGTCCTCCTTCCTTTGCCGAAGTTCAACCCGGGTCTGTTGGTCAGGTCGTACCCATGCATCTCATCATTTTGAGTGCTTTTGGTTCATAATGACCGAACTGAGGGGACTCCTCCTCACTTCCTGAGTCTTCGCAGGGCATTGGCTCAGACGAGATTCGCCCAAAAAGAATTAGTTTTTGGCCTTTTCGTCTTGCTGGAACCATAAATATAGATTCTTGCGCATTACCATTATCTTGGTATGTCTCGAAGGACGACTTCACTGGTACATGCAACGATGTCAAAGCATCTACTGCCGACCAGGGGTCATCGTCTACTTCGGTGCTAGTGTCTGATGGTACTGAATCAGAAGCAAACACAGAGAAATACGCAAAATCTAAATCTTCATTAATATACCAACCGCCTACATCGTCGGTGGTATTATCAACACCGAGCTTATTGGTGATCTTTACAAGTGGTTCTAACTCCCACAGGCACTCTTCTTTCTCGGGCTCGGTGTCAGCTTCGTTACTAGAGTCTGGCTCCTCTGGTTGCGGGACTTCATCCGTCTCCACCGGATCTTGGTACAACAAAGAGTCAGTGAAATAATTCTCGACCCCTTTGAACGGATACCTTTCGGCAATCAACGTCTGCACCTTTCCACTCCCGTCAATGTATTTCATGACTTGGTGGAGAGTGGAGGAACGATGGAGTTGCGGTGAATCCACGGTCGTCCTAACAATAGATTGTAGGAAGTGTCGGCGTCGATGATGTAGGATGTCACTTCCGACTTGAGGCTTCCAATCTGGCATTTGAGCTTGATTTTCCCCATCGGACGGGTCTGGTTGGCATTGAACCCATAGATAGTTGTCTGAGTAGGGCTCAAACGATGAGTAGGAATGACCAGGTGTTGCATTACCCGGCGAGGCATGATGCTCAATGCGGACCCTGGATCTACCTGAATGCGGTTCACCTCAGACGATCCGATATACCCTGTTAAATACAGGGGTCGATCATGCTTCCCTTTAACCTGCATATCATCTGCTGTGAACGTAATGCAGGGAGCATTTGGGGAGGTGTGGAGGTAATCCTCTACATCTTCCTCCTTCGGCACCTGGGTCATGAAGACCTCGGCATTTGCCAGAGCTTCTTGTAGAGCTTCTCTGGTCGACTTTGATAGTCTAAGAAGTTCATACAAGGTAATGCATGCCGAAATGTTGGCTAGTTGAGCCAGGACATCAAAGCGGTAAGGTGTCGTGGATCCTTCCGCCATACCTTTCGAAAGAACTCGAGAAAACCGAGTTTCTTTCTACTTCTCCACCGGTGGCTTTGTGGAGGGCCTGATTGGCTCTGCAGTTGGTTGTGGAGGGGCTACTGCCGTCTCGCCGTACTGTTTTAAGTACGCCTGTCCTGAACGGGTTCCCGCCATCGGTTGGTTGGGCTCTGCGGCCAAGACTATTGTTTCCTCCTCTGAGTCGGTTAACGAGGGAAACATCAGTCTCAGCTTCTCGAGAGGAGGCACCCACCACATTGCAGGATGAGGCCTTTGCCTGCCTTTGGATTTCCTGTTGGTCACAGTAGTCCATTGCTGTTCATTGACAAGGTCAGGGTGGACCCACATGATTTCCCCTTGAGGTGCAGGGACAGGTACCAAGCCTTTCTCTTGCTACTGGTGAGGGTCTGTGTTGACCACTCTCAGCTCTCCTCTTAGAATAGGGGCTACCCCCGCAGGCGTTGGGGGTTGTCTTCCAAACTGGAGAACTGACGTCACATTAGTCGTCACCTTCTTCTGCTCTGGTCGGAATTTCAACACCTCCGCGTCAATCAGAGCTTGAAGGATGTCTTTGAAGACATAGCAGCTTTTGGTAGGGTGCCCCAGTATCCTGTGGTACAAGCAATAGGTGGGATTGTCGGTCTTGCCGACTTCCTCGGGGCGCCTAGCTTCAGGGAGCTTCAGTCGGTTGCTCTTGTTGAGTAGTTTAAAGAGCGAATCGACATGTTCCTCCTTGAAGGAATATTGCTTGTTGGCGCGTGGCTGGCTTGAAGAGCCACTCACCTTGCCTGATTGAGGCTTGGCGGGAGATTTGGTCTCCGTTGCCAAATTATCCTTCCGCTTTGTTTGGAGGGATGTGTCTGGCGCACGCCTTGTTGACCTTTCCGGCCTAGGTTACCTCCTCTGCTCTGACGCGGGCGACAATCTCCTCAGCTGTTCACCTTGTTGGACTAATTGCTTCCAGGTGCGGCTTTCAGCAACTCCTATTTGAGCAAGGAGTGAGGTTTGGAGATTGTGGCGGCATGTTTCAACCAGGGTGGCCTGGGTCATACCGCTTGGACACCGGAGTGCCACGTTCCGAAACCTTTTCACGAAAGATTTGACGGACTCCCCTTTTCGCTGTTTGGTAGCCAAAAGAGTGGGCATCGTGACTTCAGAGTCATCCTCGAAGAACCGTGTTAAGAATAGCTTCTCCAAATCGCCCCAGTTCTTGATAGAACCTTCTGGGAGCTTCATAAACCATTCAAAGGCAAACCCTTTCAGGGTGCCGATGAACAGGCGCGCCAGGATGGCGTCATTATCTACTACATTCCCGGTTTGGGATTTGAAGTAGTAGATGTGCCGGTTGGGTGACCCCTTCCAATCAAAGGCTTGGAGAGTTGGAGCTTTGAACTTGGGCGGGTACGGAACCAAGTCCCATTCAGCCGGGTAGGGCCGGACTACTTGCTTCTTGGAGGTCTTTGCGATTGGCAAGGGCCTCGAGGCGTCGCTCAGTTGACTCATTCTTTTAGCATGAGCCTTCCCCGGATCTTGGTCGCCTTTTACTTGCGACGAGGACTTGGACGAGCCGGAAGTAGATCGCCGCGTCTCCTCAGAAGGTTCGGAAGATGAGCTTTCTCCCTTTCTCCCTTTGCCCTTTGACTTTTTAGGAGGGGACCTCCTCCTGTCTTCGAGCAGCTGTGCAATCGCCTGCTTGAGGGAGTTGATAGATTCCTGCTGAGAAAGAATCATATCCATTTGTGCCTTCTGGATCTGCTCTAAACGTTTAGCCGTCTCCTCAGGAGTGCCTGTCATGTAGGCAGAGGTCTCCTTCTCGACGGAAGAGTTCGAAGCCCTTGATTCCGCTACGGCGGAGTGAGAATCATTAATGCCATGGGCTAAGGCATTATAGTCAATTGGGGGAATGGCCCCAGTCCGGGTGCGAGTGTGTCGGTACACTCCTTCGGTTCAGAGTCAGACTCGTCAGAGCTGACTGCAGGTTGTTTTCCCTTGCTCCTGCTTGTCATATTCGCAGTGAGCTCCGGGTATTCAACGTCAGAGAAGGTTCTCCTTCTGTGGGAGCGTCTTCTTTTAGCTGACGGGGGAATCAGGGTCAGCTGTCTGACTAAAGACTGCTGGTGCACGCCTGATCCGCAACGGCACTCAGAGAGCATATGGATGAGCCGTTGGCAGAACACGACGAAGTGGCCTGATTGGCACTTCTTTTCTTCGTCAAATAATCCCTCAAATCCATGGGAGGGGGATTGAAAAGGTTAGCCTCGCAACGCGAAGACGGGAGGCATCCATATGCCGTACAGCCTGGACGCAGGCTTCAGGGACGCGGTTCTCGCGCCGCAGCTGTTCAGCGCGCGTCTGGCGTCTTTGTTGAGACAGGACGCGCCTGTCGCGTGTTGCTGTTTGGTGTGTCGGGGCAGAGACACTTGAGAGAGAGTGGGCTGCTGGGCCCCACGCCTATGGGCGCGTGCCTCTTGTGCTTGACAAGGCGCAGAGGCTTCACCTTGGTGTTTGGTGAGTTGGTCCTCAGAGGACCTAACTGATGGAATCTCGCGTTTGGGTTGCCAAACGCGGACTTCGCGGGGCGCGAGCAAGGCGCCAGTTGTATGCTGCGTCCAGCCTCAGTCAGACAACCAGAGGTTCCAACTTGCAGCTGGCGCGCGCGTCTCCTCTTGTCGACGCTCAGCGTTCCGGTTGCGTCGCGGAGGTGGAGAGAGACCAACAACATCCTGATGCTGAACATCAGGGATTTTAACCACGCGGGTCTCCTGAGAGACGCTGACGCAGGTGTTCGGTGCGACACGGTTGGTCACAAAGGCAGTTGTGCCTGGGACTACGCGGGCCTTCTGCGAGGCGTTGGCGCGTGTACCTTGCTTGGCACAGTTGGCAGTAGGGGCGACCTGAGAGACCACAGATCGGGGCCTCGGGGCCATTCCCCGTCAAGACCCGCGGCAGACGCGGGTCTTTGGGCTCTGGAGCCGGAAGAGAGAAACTCTTGTACTTCGCCTGGTCGAACTCGACGATGAGTGATCGACCATCTTCCCTTACGGAGGACGTCATCTGCGCCACGATTTGCTCATCAGTGACAAATGTAGTCCCCAGCGGAGTCGCCATTCTGTACGCGCCGGAAAAAAGAGAAAGAAGGTCTTTACTGTAAAATTTTCCTTGAATCAGATGAAAAGATTACAACAAAAACAACTTTTCCTTCCAGTTACAAGGGAGGGAGGATGTTGAGTCTTGAATCCTCCCTTTGTTTAATGCTGGGTTCTTCGTGTGGCGGTGGAGAGTGAATCTTGTTCTCCGTTGACCGGATGACCGTCGGGATCGTCAGGGATCTTCTCTTCGGCTGGTAGAAAGAGTAGCACAGCTCTTGTCTACCAAAACTCTCAAAGAGAAGGTAGGCAAAGAGTAGCTTGTACGCAGCAAGCTTGACGAAGAGTTGAGCTCTCTCCTTTTTCTGCCGTGTCTGGTCGTCTGATTACCGATCCTCTTATCACCAAATGCCTTTGATTGCTGATCGCCAATTGCCCAATTGCCAATCTCTCTATCTCTCGATCGTCGATCCTCGATCCTCTCCCTCTTATCGTCCCCTTGACCTCATAGCAAACGAGGCTATTTATAGAGGTCCTAGGGGGTGAACGTGCCCCCTAAAAATGCTCCACGATGAGGGGCTGACCTCCCCGCTATGTGGGCGGCGACTGGCCCCATAACCAGGGCGGTTATAACTGAGACGCGGGTTTCAGCCCACGCGCCTTGAGGTTGGGGCGCGGGTGTCGAGCCCACGCGCCTTGACGCTGAGACGCGGGTGTCGAGCCCACGCGCCTTGATGCTGAGACGCGGGTGTCGAGCCCTTGCGTCTAGAACTTGAGACTCTACTTTTAATGGCTTGTCTTTTAGTGATTTTTAGACAGCTACAGAATCCCCTCCAAAGTTTTCGATATTCCGCAGTTAAATGGGACGGATTTCGAAATACTTTGGATTTTAGCCGCATTCACCTTTATGACTGGATTGTTAATGCTCCAGGTTTGATCTTATCTGGAGTTGGTCTTCGTGAGTGTACTGTTGAACTCTTTGAGGCCACCAGGGTTGATCGTATTGAGTGTCTAGATACACAGTCTAAACCTCCCCGACTGCTTTTAGTCTGTCATGGGGGTGCTTTAAGCCAGGAGTGGTTGGTCATCTGCTTGTGCCAGTGTACTGTTGAACTGATTTGCAGAAGCAGGAGGCCGAACACTGGTCCTTTTTGAAAAGCAGAGATGGTACTGCTTTAAAGACGCGACTGATCTTCCATAAAGCAGACGCGATATTCAGCCGTGCTAGAAAGACGCGAACTTCTTAGAGAGACGTGACTTTTTGAATGCATTTATGGCGGTGATGACGGGGCACGTCCATCGAAGAGGCGCGTTCGTTGGGTGCGAATCTGTGCCATGTCATGATTGCGCTGCCAGTTGGCCTGGGGAACCGGCGGGATTTCACCTTTTGGCGCGTGGACTTCCCGGTACATTAAATGATTTGCTCCACGTGTCAAGCGATGACTCGCTGCAGGGCTATGGTGCGCGATCTTCGCTGCAGAGAAATTGATTTGCTCCACGCGTCAAGCGATGACTCGCTGCAGAACTAATCGAGCCACGCGCCGCGTATCTTCGCGAATCCTTGTGCCTATAAATGGCAACAGTCAGAGAGATACCTCTTCTTCTCCGAGTGCATTTGTTTAGGGTTAAGAAAAAAAAAAGTTCTTCTTTCTCTGTTCATCTCCATTCTTAATCACCAATGGCACCTAAGACCAAGCCAACCCGCATCCTCTTCAAGAGCAACCGTCGCCGAGGCCCAGAGGGGCTGTTCTTCCGCGCAAGAATTCTCTTTCCCAGGTATAACGCCGCTTAGGGTTGAACTTTACCATTAATGGAAGCTCATGGAACCATTAACAGAATCGTCAACACATAAAACAAACCGTGTTTGATTCTCAGACGCGGTCTCAGACGCGGTCTTGAGTTGATAACCAAGGCGCGGGTTTGATGACCCGGTGACAGTGAGTCCTGCATTTCGGATTCTTCACTTAGAATATTTCTAATTGTGAAGAGTTCGGACGCGGACTTGAAGATTTTTCATCAGGTGCAGGTTTTTGATGAATCTTGCACCTGAGCCCAAGTACTTAGAGAATTCTCATAAGTCTTGGTTTGCAAAACGTGAACTTGATCCTGGCATTCTGTGACATCAGGTGCTGGTTTTTATGAATCTGGCGCCTGAGCCCAAGTACTTAGAGAATTCTCATAAGTCTTGGTTTGCAAAACGCGGACTTGATCCGCTGGTCTTACGCCTGGATGCGGATTTGCAGGTCTGGACGCGGATTTGATAATTCCTGCGTCCAGTATTTCTTCTGCATCTGGACTATAGATTCGCAGGTCTGGACGCGAACTTGATAATTCCTGCGTCCAGTATCTCTTCTGCGTCTGGACTATAGATTCGCAGGTCTGGACGCGGACTTGATAATTCCTGCGTCCAGTATCTCTTCTGCTTCTGGACTATAGACACTTAACATTTTTCTGATAAAGTGTCTAATTAAATGTCCTTTTCTTTTGCAGTGCCACACCCTTCTGCCCCACTCGCCAAGAAGCGCCACTTTGGACATGTAGGTGGTGCTGACCGTGATCTGGCTTTTGTGCTACAAAGGACAGTACCTGTGACTGCCGACAAGTCGCAGGAGCGCCAGAAAAGGCTCTCCAATGTTGATATGACGACCTTTCGGGTGCTTATGACCGATGCAGCATTCACAACGGATGATCGCGTCAAGCTGGAGAAGCCTGCCTTCTTCTCGGGGATCGTATCGGTGATGGCGGCTATTCCATGTATAATGGAAATTATAGATGGCTCCGTCAGATAGGGGATAGGAGATTCTTTCTTCCAGAAATGGAGAGGATGTTCCCGCTGTCTTATCTCCAGCACATGTCCGTCCCTCGGAAGATGAAATGGGACGTTTCCCGATACGTCCCTGAGATTACCCTCGGTGACTTGGGCTCCCAGAGGGTATACCGTCATGATAGTCATGATAGGGCGGTTCTTGGCCTGTTCCCCGGGTCGCGCAAGTCTGAGCTCCCAGTTGGAGAGATACCAAAACTCGGCACTACCTTCCTCAACGCGTTTATAAAAGCGGAGGGTGATTTTCCGGTTGAGTTCCGTGCGCCCGGGTGGGTTCATTCCACCGAGAAGTATTGGTGGCGCAGGATGGTGAGCTTCGTCCTTACCGATCTTGGAGATCTGCTGGAGCATGTGGGACTGTACCCAGCAGTCAGGGCCGTGCAGTATGGCATCCCGCCGAGTTCTCAGAACTTCTTCGGGGTCCTGGAGCGTTACAATTCTTTGACGGGGACATTCTTCACCCCGGTCGGAGAGATGGGCCTTGCACTGCACGAGTTGCATGAGGTCTCGAGGCTGGCAACAGGGGATTCTCCCTATGAGGAATATATCCCAACCACTGAGGAGCTCAACCTTATGAAGGAAGGGTCTCCTCAAATGTACGAGACTTATTGGGAAGTGTTATGTCACTTTCATATTTGCGGCCAGATAACCACTTGGAGGTCGGGAGGAATCAAGCAGCTGTCTTGGGCCAGTTACTTATTCAACAATGTCAATAAGAAAGACCATCCAATAACTCGACTGGCTCCCAGCTCCGACCAGGAAATTGAAGACAGGATCGACCAGGCTTCTGAAGGCTTCTACACCACGGATTCGAATGAGGACGGTTCGAACCTGACATGGTCTTCGAAAGCTTTCACCATCAAGCTCGGACCCCTATCTCTGATCGAGCATTGTTGGCGGGCTTCTTAATGCTGTGGCTGAAGCGTTGTGTGGTGCCCACGCTGCCACATGAAGTCATTGTTGCCGACGTGGTATACCCGGCGGTGCTCCTGGCCTATGGCAGTCCCATAGCCCTTCTTCCGGCCGTGGCGGCTGGCATTCAGAGCGGGTTGCGGGCGTTAACCCAGGCTTTCTGCGAACCCGGGAAGGCTGTCGACTCCCATGGCAAGCCGATCCTTGACTCAGAGGGGAAGCCGACGGTGAAGCGCCCCAACCCTCAGATCGAGCTGCCTTATACGTACCTCATGGCTTGGTACGTGATGCACTGCCCTTCCCTGATGACGCCGGTGCCTTGGAGTGAGGGTTTCGCCCCTTTTGTACAGCGGTTGGAGGGTTCGGACTGGCGTAATACTTATATGTATTTCGTCCGTAAGTGCATTTCAGATGCTTCGAACTACCAGCTCAATCGCTGCTTCCCCGAGATCCCTGGTGCATCTTTCGGGGATCTATTTATTGATTCCGTGAGCCCAGATGACTATACGAGGTTGTCCTCGGGGGCCTTCTGGTGGTTGATCAACATTCGGCCCGGATATGTGCTTTTCTGGCAAGGGACTTCATGCACAATCGAGCCGTACATGCCGAATCGTTTCGCCCGACAGTTCGGCTACGATCAACTCTACGTCGGCAATCCCAATGCTCGACTCGCCTTCGAAGGGAACTTGTTCGAAGTGCTCGGGCTTGGTACTACAGTGTGCCGGAGGGACGGAAGCAACTTTCCGTCTACCTACCGAGGGGTCAAAGTGCCGTATGAGTTTCAGCTTCTGCTCCTGGTATTTCCAAGTCAACCAGACACCAAACTTTGTTCCGGAGTATTCATGCATTGAGAGTATCAATGCAAATCTCGAAGCAAGGTCGGAGTCCGGTAAACGCTCGCGAGGCGTCGAGCAGTACCTGAAGGCTCTGAAGGAGGTCGGGGGAATGGTCAAGGGAGGAGCCGCGAGCAACAAGGGCGGAGCCGCGACCAACAAGGGCGGAGCCGCGACCAACCAGGGCTCGACAGGCGGTGAGCAAGCGTCGTCAAGGCTCTACTTCCACTGCTGAGCCTGTCCCAAAGAAGGTTCGGAGAGACTTGACGGCCGAAGTTTCTCGATCCGCGGACATCCCTTCTGGTGTTGGGGAGCCGAGGGAGGAAGAGGTGGACAAGGAAGACACTCCCTTAGTCCATGCCCGCAGGTTACACCGCAGGAGCCTCAGGATTGCAGAGGAAGGGGAGCCTGCTGACAGACCCACCGCCACTGACGAGACGAGCAGCTCGAGGTCGATATAATGAGCAGAGTCGATGTTGAGATTTTGGGGATCTCAGCTCAGCCCGAGTCTTCCTCAGCTCAGAGGAGGGATGAGGCGCAACAGCCTGGGTCTCCTTCTGTCTTCATCTCCAGTCCTCGGATGGTTGACCCCAGCCCTACCACTGGGGTGTTTAGAGGCAAGGCTCCGGTTACCGAGGCCTCTCATGTTGAACCGTCGTCTTCCTTATCCGCAGAGGAAAGCGATTTTGAGGATGAGATCGACTATGGTGACGAACCCGCTCATCCCGATCCGAGCAAATTCTCACACATCTCGGAGGAGGAAATACATGGGTGTGGGCCGGCGACGACGTCACCACCAGCGGCTGCTCCTGCTGAAGGTACTCTTTTCACCTTCTGACCCGATTTCCTTTTTCATTTTGAAGAGGAGGCTTTAACATTCTCCTTTTATGCTGCAGGATTGGCTGAGGATACCGAGGCTGCAACCTCCTCGCATATCGAGGAAATGGTGCAAGAGTTGACCCAGCCGGAAGGAGTTGAGACTCCAGCTGCCGAGGCAACTACCGAAATCGGGGAGGCTTCTACTCTGCAGGAAGAGGAGGCCATTACTGAAGTAAGGGAGATTTCTCCTCTGCAGGGTTCGCCCAAGGATTCGACATCTCTGGACCTCCAGCTTGGTAAGAAAGTTTTGATGTCCCGGATGTTTCTCTTTTACCATTCTGGCTAATGTTGAGATAACTTGCAGAGAGAACCGAGGGGGCCCAGGTAGAGAGTCTGACGGTCAGTGTCCCTCTGGAAGGCCACACGGCCCAAGCCTTGGCTGAGGTTTCTGAGGAGGTCGAGCTCACTACCATGTCATCGGCTGTGGAGGTTCCTGCAGAGGTGGTACCCCAGAAGCGCCAGTGGCTGCTTCTGCTCTTGCCGTACCCGTGGTCAGCTCAACTCTTGCACCAACAGAGCCGATCTACATCCCCCACCCCGTGATAGAGAGGGGATCGGGGAGCACTTCGGATGATGATATCATGGAGCTTTTGACACGCCAGGCGGTGCAGCAGTTCCTTACCTCGATGCGAACATGCATCGATTTCGTCCTGACTAGGGGTAGCTCCCTTGACTTCACCCAGATGTTTCTCAAAAACCAGGTCGAGAACATCAAGTTGGCCGGAGGCCCTTCGCTAGCTCAGGCGAGTCAGCTGCTGGTGGATCAGCTAGCTGGGACAGCATTTGAGAGAGCTTCGGTCTCTGGAGGATGATGCCGGTTCATCCCACGAAGCCCAAGAAACGCTGAACAGGCTCCTTGTTGCTCAAGAGCAAGAGCGAAGGAGGTGGAGGAGAAGATCACTGATAGCACTCGTCTTCTTGAACGTGTCCAGGCTGATCACCAAAGGCTGGCGATTGAGTCCGAGGAGTCAGAGACGATCATACAGGCCGCAAAGCAGGCTATCCTTGACTCTCGGGCTGTTATAGCCAGGGCTGAGGCCATGATTGTCTTCAACGAACAGAGGCTTGCTACCTCTGAAAAGAGGCTAGCGGAGTTAGAGGTCGCCAAGGCGCAAGCTGAAGCGGACCTCTCTGTTCGTTCGTCCGAACTGGAATCCCTCCGAGTGCAAGCGCAGGGATTTTTGTCTGAAGCGGATCTGCGGGCCCGAGCTCTCATGGAGGTTGAGAAGGCGCGTCAACATAAGATACATCGCCTTAGAGAGCAAATTCGTTCTTTGGCGGACCAGGACTTGTAGCCTTCTCTTTTTTTTTTTTTAAAGAGAAAAGGACACTCTGTCCACTAAGAGTGTTTTGTATTAACTTTTATCATTTTTGATATAATAAAAGTTTTGAAGTTTTTGGTTCCACCTCCTTTGTTGCCTTGACCTCTTGATCACAAACTTTGATTAACTGACTGTGAATGTTGAACTTAGGTGAGACTAAGTTCTTTAAGTGAAACGCGGCGTTTGACCCATGGGACCTTAGGCAGAACTAAACCCTTTTGATGAGACGCGGCATTGGTTCATAGGGACTTAGGTAGAACTGAGTCCTTTTGATGAAACGCAGCGTCAATTCATAGAGAGACGCGGTCATCAGTTCATAAGGACTCAGATAGAACTAAGTCCTTTTAATGAGACGCAGCGTGAATTCATAGAGAGACGCGGTCATCAGTTCATAAGGACTCAGATAGAACAAAGTCCTTTTGATGAGACGCAGCGTCAATCCATATGGAGACGCGGCGGCGTCAGCTCGCAGAGAGAAACGCGGCTTTGAGTAACGCGAGTCTGTCCTGCAAATGAAGACGTGACGCGAAGGACGCAGCCTTGTGTATTTTCCCATTAATCTCAGAATGGGCTAAGTCTTTTGCTGAGTCAAGTGCTTTCCCTTAAACTGGGCCCTGTTTGCTGAAGGGACGCGATTCTGAGTACGCGGACTTTCCTTTGGAACGCAGGTGGACGTCATTCATTCGAAAAAGGAGACGCGGGTTCTAGGACGCGGTTTTCCCATCTGCGTATCGATGTAACTTTCAGGCGTTACATGCGGCCTGACATAAAGATTTTATGAGATCTTTGAACGTCAAGTCTGTAATGACGATTGAAAGTCAAGTCTTCACTGGCGATTGAGAAACTGGGTCATCCGTTGTTTCCCGAAGCAGTTGTCCACGCGTCGGTTCTTCATTGGACTGGGGTGTTAATACCCTTTAATGTAAAACCGGCGCTGGCGGTTGGAGACCAGCGTCTTCAACATTTCCCGAAGCGACCCTTCACGCGTCAGCGTCCCATTGGACTTTGACAATCGTGCGGCCATTAAGGCCGACGGTTCCCATTGATGACCCATTAATGACAGTTACCAGGAGCGACCTATAAATAGGGGTTCGCCTTCTTTAGCAGTCCCGATTTTAGACCATTTTCCCTTAAGAGAACGATTGCTCTAAGAACTTCCGCTTTCTTCAGATTTTCTAACAGGGGCACTGTCTTCATGGATGAAGACGACTCCAGGGAAGAAGATGACCCAGAGCTTTCATGCTTCTGTTTGGTCCCTTCAGGACAAAGTGTCTCCCTGATCACCTTCCATGTCCATATTCTGATGCAGAGAGTTAAACTCTTGACAGAGGCTTCTGCTGGTATGCCGTCCCGACTTGCCGTGATGTTTCTAGTCCACCCAAGTTTGCACTTTGGCATCACCATCATCTGGGTTTCCTCATGAAGTCTGAGTTGGTGCATTCCTTCTGGAATTTGCGCCGTCGACTTAAACTTCCTTGGACGCGAGTACAGAAGTCTTTGGCACTTGGTGCTGACTTTGTTCATGAAGCTCGCGTTTTAAGGCCACTGACTTGGATGAATTCCAACTCGGGCTGAGGGTTTAGACCCGAATCTTGCAACCCCTGTTCCCTCGACAGGGAGATGGCAATTTTCGGCGTCTGAGTCCTTTTCGCGCCTTGTGTTTTAGGCGCGGGCGCAAAATGAGACCGCGTTTGAATCCTGTGTGTTGGCACAGTTTTGATTCGCGTCTGCTTCTGTTGACGCGGTATTTTGACTCACTGCGCGGGCTCATTCCCGCGTCTGAAGTCTTCGACAATAGCCACGTCTGTCACTTAGTTTTCTTTGTTGAAGTATACTAAGTTCCAGATTTTCTAACTCCCTGTTTACTCCTTGTAGGTAGGCTTGATCGTCCTTTTTCAGGTTCGCTGGGCCCTTTAAGAATATTTCAGCCGGCGGACTTGTTCGACGTTCGTCCACAAGGGAATATATTATGGTCCTCGTCGTCCACAAGGGAATATATTATGTCCCTGACGAGGACTCGACCCTCGCCAAGGTCTCTTCAGATCCACTGCACCGGTCATGCCTGCTGGCAAGAGATGGTCAGGGTAAGTATGGCGGCGAGGGGGCTACGGTGGATAAGGTGGCAGATAGGATCCTCTTCCTCTCCCACTCCAGAAGTAACATCGAGGACTCCTCATGTCTGCTGGATGGTCTGCTGGGGAAAGAGATGCTCATGAACGAAGGGTTGCAGGACTTTTTGCTGCCACCAGACCTCAAGAACACCATTGCTCTTAGCTTAGTCAGCTAGGGCTCTTTCGGTGTTTACATCATGCATTGTGGTGCAACCAGCTTCTGATCGTGGCCACAATTTGGCACTTCTTCAGCCACCGTGCACTTGGAATTAGATGCGGTTTCAAGGAGTGAGTGCAACCTCTGAGAGAGAGAGAGGACTTCTTTGTACTCCTTAATTGTAACACTCAATCTTATTGTATAAGAGAGCGTTTTTACTGTAACACTCAATCTCATTGTATAAGAGAGCATTTTGTATCACTTTCATATGCTTGAAAATAAATAAAAGTGACACTTTTCTTTTGCCTCTTTCATTGTCTTGAACTTTTTGTCTTCAGTTAGACTCATAGAAGCAGAAAATCTTTGACTTTGTCAAAATTATGATGATAATCTTAATAAGTCAAATTTTGTAGGGAAAGACCCTATTTCAGGAACTTTCACAATACTGTCAGAGGTGTAATATTAACTTGACGGAGATGAAATAATTTTTTGGTGGACCTGCCACTTTATGAGAGAAAGTGACAAGTAGAATTGGAACCCCCAGGGAGGGTGAACTTTTATCAAGTGTTTGGATTAACTTGATTGAGCTCAGCTGGGGATTTGATGGAAACACTGTTGATGGTGTAGTATTAACCTAACAATGTTTTTTAGGTAGACTTGTTATTCTGTTGAAGAGAATAACAAGTGAGACTAGACTCGTGGGGAATCTAGGAAAGTTTGTTACCGTTAGAGGTGTGATATTAACTTAACGGGTTGAAAGTGGTCTTGTCAGAAGTGTAATGTTAACTTGACAAGGATGTGAGTCAGAGGTGTGATATTAACTTAACTCAGAAGTGTCACTGTCATAGGTGTAATGTTTAACTTGACTGTGAGGGTAATGCTAGAGGTGTAATGTTGAACTTGGCATTGGTCATCTCGGCTTGTATAAGGAAGTCCGAGGGAAAGTCATGGCCATAGGTGTATTGTTTAACTTAGCAATGACTTGATGCTAGAGGTGTAATGTTAACTTAGCATCATCCATTTCAGCTTCGATATGGAAATCTGAAGAAAAGTGACTGTCAGAGGTGTAATATTAAACCTGACAGAAACCTGATTACTGTTTAGAGTGTGGTGTTAAACTTTAACAGTAATTTGTCAGAGGTGTAGTATTAACTTGACAAAGATTGACTCATGATAAGAGCAATTTGAGGACCTGTCATTCTATTGGTGAGAATTGACAAGTGAAAATTTGAAGTGCCAGAGGTATAGTGTTAACTTGGCAAATTTGAAAGTTCGATACTCCGTGTAGAGTTGACAAACAAAATTTGTACTCGACAAGGAATATTGAAAAGTTTCCATTACCAGAGGTATAGTGTTAACTTAGTAACGGTTGTATTTTGTAGACCTACCATTCTGTGGATGAGAATTGGTAAGGGATTTTGGAGGAAAGAGTGGAGCCAAGTCCACTTAGGATTTTTAGCAAACCCTCAGCTATCAACGGATTTGAGGTGCCTTTACCAACTACCGTTTGAGTTGGGCTAGCCATGCTATTCCCCTCAGCATGATGAGTTGTCGAAGACTTATGTTGGGCTTAGAAGCCAACATTTTCCTCTATCCTTAGCCGTCGGGGGCGTCGGATGTTATAATGAAAAATTCTTCTTACTTTGATCAGAGGTGTACTTTTAACTTGATCAGCGGAAGAATACCATCTAAGGATAGTACTTCTTCAGGAACCTGCCATTGATCGGCATCATGAGTGTATCGCCATTTGAGGTTATGAGGCGATATGACCCATTTGAGTAGACTGACTCTACTACAAATGGTCCTTCCCATTTGGGTTGGAATTTTCTTTTGTCTTGTGCGTCATTACCATGGGTCTTCTGACGGCTAAGACAAGATCGCCTTTCTTGAAAGTTCGCATTTTAACTTTCTTGTTGAAGGCTCTGGTAATTCGAGCTGGTAGAGCTCGATTTGCTGTTGGGCCTGCAGACGCTTATCATCTAAGGCTTTCAATTCTCGAAGTCGCTGTCGATGCTTCTCCTCTGTTGTCATCTCCGCCGTCAAGGCGACGCGTAGAGATGGAATTTGGATTTCCAGTGGGAGCACGGCTTCACACCCGTATACCAAAGAAAATGGTGTAGCTTTAGTTGGGGTTCGCACAGTTGTGCGATAGGCCCATAAGCATTCACCCAACTTGTCGTCCCAGTCTCGTTGACTTTTCGAGACGAACTTCTTGAGAAGCTTGCCAATAGTCTTGTTGAAAGCTTCTGCGAGGCCATTAGCGGCAGGATAGTATGCCGTCGAGGACACACTCTGGATTCTGAACTTAGCGCAGAATCTCTGGAAAGCCTGGCTGATGAACTGAGGTCCATTGTCATGGATAATTCGCCGAGGTACACCGAAACGGTAAATAACGTGATGTTTCACGAACTTGATCACGTTAGACGATTTTACCTCCTTCAAAGGGATGGCTTCGGCCCATTTAGAGAAGTAATCGGTTATTGCCAAAATAAACCGATGTCCTTTTGATGATGGTGGGCTGATAGGGCCAACCACATCCATCCCCCACATTTCAAATGGCCAGGTAGAGGTTGTAGAGTGGAGATACCCTGGTGCTTGATGGATGAAATCGCCATGCACTTGGCAAGCGTGGCATCTTTTAGCATAAGTGACGGCGTCGGCAACCATCTTGGGCCAATAGTAACCCAATCTTTGGAGTCGATGTGCCAGTTTTGGGCCAGGTTTGTGGGCTCCACACATACCGTCGTGGGCTTCTCTCAATACCTCTTGGGCTTCCTTTGGTGAAAGGCACCGGAGTAAGATCCCGTCATGCGATCGACGATACAATGTTCGCATAATCGCATTATAATAGAATTTGGGGCTTTCTTTCGAATGGCAGCCGCCTCTTTGGTGTCTTCAGGGAAGTCGTATAAGACGAAATCAATGTAGGGGAATCGCCAGTCTTTAAGCTCTGGACCGGTTGACAATTCCAGTGCTTCTTTGCCTTGACAATCTCCCTTTGACTCCTGATAGCCCTCGAGAGCATTTCTCGGGCAATACAGGTCGTGGCTGTAGACGAATATCTTCTCCATTGCTCCGGCTGGAAGAGCTAAGGAGGCCGCGAGGGATGCGAGTGCATCCGCGTGCGCATTTTGCCTGCGCGGTACATGGTCGATGTAGAAGCTTGTAAACCCCTCGGCCATGCGGATAGTTGCGTTGTGGTAGGGTACTAGGTCCTCATGTCTGACTTCGTACTCCCCGCGAACTTGGCTGACGATGAGTTTAGAGTCGCCGTATGCCTCGAGATTTTTAACGCCAATCTCATCGGCGAATTGCATCCCAATCAAAAGAGCGTTGTACTCCGCCACATTGTTGGAACAAGGCTCAGTTAATGAGACAGCTCGGGGAATCACATAATTTTGTGGGGATACGAGTACTACTCCTACCCCCGCTACTACGTGTCCCTTTGGGCCTGTTCTTGATGCACCGTCGAAGAAAAGTTGCCATACTTGACTTTCGAACGATGTCTGAGTCAGGCAGACTTCAGCAACTTCATCTGGGAGATCCTCGTAGACTTTGGCTACCCTCGAATCTGGGTGCTCGCTAGGAAATCCGCCACTGCTTGTCCCTTAATGGCCTTTTGTGGTAAAAAGTGCATCTCATATTGGGAGAGCAATATGGCCCATTTTGCCAGCCGGCCGTTTAATGATGAAGGCTTAGTCATAACCTCAGGGGGTTGACTTTTGATATGACGTTTATAGTTTGGCCTACCAGATAGTGCCGCATTTTTTGAATAGCGAACACTAATGCCAAACATTCCTTCTCGATCGGGTTATACCGATGTTCGGCTCCGATCATTGTTCTACTCAGATAGTAGATTGCTTGCTCTCGTCCTTGGTCATTATCTGAGCTAGTAGAGCCCCAAAGAATGATCCATTGTCCGGACGTATACCAGGAAAGGCTTCCGGATACCGGAGCTGCAAGGACTGGTGGTTGGGTGAGGTATTGCTTGATTTCCTCGAACGCTTGTTGGCAAGCGTCATCCCAAATGAATGAGACACCCTTTTTCATTAACTTAGCGAAGGGTTGGCATCTTCCGGAGAGATTTGAGATAAACCTGCGGATGTACGCCAATCGTCCTTGCAATCCCCTGAGTTCTTTGAGATTTCTCGGGGGTTGCATCTCCTGGATAGCGCGGACCTTTTCCGGGTCCAAGTGAATTCCGGTGGATGTTACAACAAATCCTAAGAATTTGCCACTGGCCACCCCCAGGAAGGACTTTGTGGGATTCATCTTCAATTGATGAGCCCGCATGATGTCGAAGACCACCCTCAGGTCCGTTATGTGATCACCTTTAGTGCGGCTTTTTACCGCGATGTCATCAACATAACATTCCACCGTTTTGCGTATTTGCTGATGGAAAATGGCGTTCATGGCCCTTTGATAGGTTGCCCCTGCATTTTTCAGTCCGAAGGGCATGACGGTGTAGCAATATACCCCTAGAGGTGTCCTGAAGGAGGTATGCTTTTCGTCATCAGGATACATTTTGATTTGATTGTATCCTGAGAATCCGTCCATGAAGGACATTCGTTCGAATCCACAAGTATTGTCAATCATGACATCTGTGATCGGCAATGGGAATTCGTCCTTGGGGCAGGCCTCGTTTAGATCGCGGAAGTCGATGCAGATCCGGATCTTCCCGTTCTTCTTGGCGACGGGGACGATGTTGGCTACCCAGTCGGGATGTTGTTCTTCCCTGATGAAGCCAGAATCAATAAGTTTTCTGACTTCTGATTGAATTGCCTCCATTATTTCTGGACAAAACCGTCGCTGCTGTTGTTTGACAGGCTTTACGTCCGGATTGATGTTGAGGCGGTGCATAGCCACTGAGGATCGAGTCCTGGCATGTCCTCATAATTCCAGGCGAAGACGTCTATATACTCTTGTACAAGAGATATTAGATCCTTCTTCTCAGAAGGTGACAGGCCGTCACTTATGAAGATGGGCTTAGGGTTAGCCTCATCTCCTAGGTTGATCTGAACAACCTTGTCTTCTGTGGGTGGCTCGCGCTGTTCAAACGAGTGTCCCAAAGAGCATTTAAATGTTTGATCCAAGGATCTGTATCAGATTGGATCATTTCTTCATTTCCATCTTTCAGGTGGCTTGTCGAAACCATGTTCACTGAAAGTTCCTTGAAGATGTTGCCGACACTGACATCTGACTCCCAAGATGATGTGTCTGAAGAGTAATCGTTGCTCAACAATTCTTGAGAATCGGAGGCTGATGGGACCGGAGTCGATACATAGCCCAACCCCCGGCGCGTCTGATGATAATAATCAGGGGCCTTCCCTTTCGGCACAAAGGATCGAAGCAGCATCCTCCTTCCTTTGCCGAAGTTCAACCCGGGTCTGTTGGTCAGGTCGTATCCCATGCATCTCATCATTTTGAGTGCTTTTGGTTCATAATGACCGAACTGAGGGGACTCCTCCTCACTTCCCGAGTCTTCGCAGGGCATTGGCTCAGACGAGATTCGCCCAAAAAGAATTGGTTTTGGCCTTTTCGTCTTGCTGGAACCATAAATATAGATTCTTGTGCATTACCATTATCTTGGTATGTCTCGAAGGACGACTTCACTGGTACATGCAACGATGTCAAAGCATCTACTGCCGACCAGGGGTCATCGTCTACTTCGGTGCTAGTGTCTGATGGTACTGAATCAGAAGCAAACACAGAGAAATACGCAAAATCTAAATCTTCATTAATATACCAACCGCCTACATCGTCGGTGGTATTATCAACATCGAGCTTATTGATGCTCTTTACAAGTGGTTCTAACTCCCACAGGCACTCTTCTTTCTCGGGCTCGGTGTCAGCTTCGTTACCAGAGTCTGGCTCCTCTGGTCGCGGGACTTCATCCGTCTCCACTGGATCTTGGTACAACAAAGAGTCAGTGAAATAATTCTCGACCCCTTTGAACGGATACCTTTCGGCAATCAACGTCTGCACCTTTCCACTCCCGTCAATGTATTTCATGACTTGGTGGAGAGTGGAGGGAACGATGGAGTTGCGGTGAATCCACGGTCGTCCTAACAATAGATTGTAGGAAGTGTCGGCGTCGATGATGTAGCATGTCACTTCTGACTTGAGGCTTCCAATCTGGCATTTGAGCTTGATTTTCCCATCGGACGGGTCTGGTTGGCATTGAACCCATAGATAGTTGTCTGAGTAGAGCTCAAACGATGAGTAGGAATGCCCAGGTGTTGCATGACCCGGCGAGGCATGATGCTCAATGCGGACCCTGGATCTACCTGAATGCGGTTCACCTCAGACGATCCGATATACCCTGTGAAATACAGGGGTCGATCATGCTTCTCTTTAACCTGCATATCATCTGCTGTGAAGGTAATGCAGGGAGCATTTGGGGAGGTGTGGAGGCAATCCTCTACATCTTCCTCCTTCGGCACCTGGGTCATGAAGACCTCGGCATTTGCCAGAGCTTCTTGTAGAGCTTCTCTGGTCGACTTTGATAGTCTAAGAAGTTCATACAAGGTAATGCGTGCCGGGATGTTGGCTAGTTGAGCCAGGACATCAAAGCGGTAAGGTGTCGTGGATCCTTCCGCCATACCTTTCGAAAGAACTCGAGAAAACCGAGTTTCTTTCTGCTTCTCCACCGGTGGCTTTGTGGAGGGCCTGATTGGCTCTGCAGTTGGTTGTGGAGGGGCTACTGCCGTCTCGCCGTACTGTTTCAAGTACGCCTGTCCTGAACGGGTTCCCGCCATCGGTTGATTGGGCTCTGCGGCCAAGACTATTGTTTCCTCCTCTGAGTCGGTTAACGAGGGAACATCAGTCTCGGCTTCTCGAGAGGAGGCACCCACCACATTGCAGGATGAGGCCTTTGCCTTGCCTTTGGATTTCCTGTTGGTCACAGTAGTCCATTGCTGTTCATTGACAAGGTCAGGGTGGACCCACATGATTTCCCCTTGAGGTGTAGGGACAGGTACCAAGCCTTTCTCTTGCTGCTGGTGAGGGTCTGTGTTGACCACTCTCAGCTCTCCTCTTGGAATAGGGGCTACCCCCGCAGGCGTTGGGGGTTGTCTTCCAAACTGGAGAACTGACGTCACATTAGCCGTCACCTTCTTCTGCTCTGGTCGGAGTTTCAACACCTCCGCGTCAATCAGAGCTTGAAGGATGTCTTTGAAGACATAGCAACTTTTGGTAGGGTGTCCCAGCATCCTGTGGTACAAGCAATAGGTGGGATTGTCGGTCTTGCCGACTTCCTCGGGGCGCCTAGCTTCAGGGAGCTTCAGTCGGTTGCTCTTGTTGAGTAGTTTAAAGAGCGAATCGACATGTTCCTCCTTGAAGGAATATTGCTTGTTGGCGCGTGGCTGGCTTGAAGAGCCACTCGCCTTGCCTGATTGAGGCTTGGCGGGAGATTTGGTCTCCGTTGCCAAATTATCCTTCCGCTTTGTTTGGAGGGATGTGTCTGGCGCACGCCTTGTCGACCTTTCCGGCCTAGGCTTACCTTCCTCTGCTCTGACGCGGGCGACAATCTCCTCAGCCTGTTCACCTTGTTGGACTAATTGCTTCCAGGTGCGGCTTTCAGCAACTCCTATTTGAGCAAGGAGTGAGGTTTGGAGATTGTGGCGGCATGTTTCCACCAGGGTGGCCTGGGTCATACCGCTTGGACACCGGAGTGCCACGTTCCGAAACCTTTCCACGAAAGATTTGACGGACTCCCCTTTTCGCTGTTTGGTAGCCAAAAGAGTGGGCATCGTGACTTCGGAGTCATCCTCGAAGAAGCGTGTTAAGAACAGCTTCTCCAAATCGCCCCAGTTCTTGATAGAACCTTCTGGGAGCTTCATAAACCATTCAAAGGCCAACCCTTTCAAGGTGCCGATGAACAGGCGCGCCAGGATGGCGTCATTATCTACTACATTCCCGGTTTGGGATTTGAAGTAGTAGATGTGCTGGTTGGGTGACCCCTTCCCATCAAAGGCTTGGAGAGTTGGAGCTTTGAACTTGGGCGGGTACGGAACCAAGTCCCATTCAGCCGGGTAGGGCCGGACTACTCCTGCTTCTTGGAGGTCTTTGCGATTGGCAAGGGCCTCGAGGCGTCGCTCCAGTTGACTCATTCTTTTAGCATGAGCCTTCCCCGAATCTTGGTCGCCTTTTACTTGCGACGAGGACTTGGACGAGCCGGAAGTAGATCGCCGCGTCTCCTCAGAAGGTTCGGAAGATGAGCTTTCTCCCTTTGCCCTTTGACTTTTTAGGAGGGGACCTCCTCCTGTCTTCGAGCAGCTGTGCAATCGCCTGCTTGAGGGAGTTGATAGATTCCTGCTGAGAAAGAATCATATCCATTTGTGCCTTCTGGATCTGCTCTAAACGTTTAGCCGTCTCCTCAGGAGTGCCTGTCATGTAGGCAGAGGTCTCCTTCTCGACGGAAGAGTTCAAAGCCCTTGATTCCGCTACGGCGGAGTGAGAATCATTAATGCCATGGGCTAAGGCATTATAGTCAATTGGGGGAATGGCCCCAGTCCGGGTGCGAGTGTGTCGGTACACTCCTTCCGGTTCAGAGTCAGACTCGTCAGAGCTAACTGCAGGTTGTTTTCCCTTGCTCCTGCTTGTCATATTCGCAGTGAGCTCCGGGTACTCAACGTCAGAGAAGGTTCTCCTTCTGTGGGAGCATCTTCTTTTAGCTGACGGGGGAATCAGGGTCAGCTGTCTGACTAAAGACTGCTGGTGCACGCCTGATCCGCAACGGCACTCAGAGAGCATATGGATGAGCCGTTGGCAGCAACATGACAAAGTGGCCTGATTGACACTTCTTTTCTTCGTCAAATAATCCCTCAAATCCATGGGAGGGGGATTGAAAAGGTTAGCCTCGCAACGTCGAAGACGGGAGGCATCCATATGTCGTACAGCCTGGACGCAGGCTTCAGGGACGCGGTTCTCGCGCCGCAGCTGTTCAGCGCGCGTCTGGCGTCTTTGTTGAGACAGGACGCGCCTGTCGCGTTGCTGTTTGGTGTGTCGGGACAGAGACACTTGAGAGAGAGTGGGCTGCTGGGCCCCACGCCTATGGCGCGTGCCTCTTGTGCTTGACAAGGCGCAGAGGCTTCACCTTGGTGTTTGGTGAGTTGGTCCTCAGAGGACCTAACTGAAGGAATCTCGCATTTGGGTCGCCAAACGCGGACTTCGCGGGGCGCGAGCAAGGCGCCGGTTTGTATGCTGCGTCCAGCCTCAGTCAGACAACCAGAGGTTCCAACTTGCAGCTGGCGCGCGGCGTCTCCTCTGTCGACGCTCAGCGTTCCGGTTGCGTCGCGGAGGTGGAGAGAGACCAACAACATCCTGATGCTGAACATCAGAGATTTTAACCACGCGGGTCTCCTGAGAGACGCTGACGCGGGTGTTCTGTGCGACGCGGTTGGTCGCAAAGGCAGTTGTGCCTGGGGCCACGCGGGCCTTCAGAGAGGCGTTGGCGCGTGCACCTTGCTTGGCACAGTTGGCAGCAGGGGCGCCCGAGAGAGCCACAGATCGGGCTTCGGGCCATTCCCTGTCGAGACCCGGCGGCAGACGCGGGCCTTTGGGCTCTTGGAGCCGGAAGAGAGAAACTCTTCGTACTTTGCCTGGTCGAACTCGACAACGAGCGATTCGACCATCTTCCCCTTACGGAGGACGTCATCCTGCGCCACGATTTTCTCATCAGTGACAAATAGAGTCCCCAGCGGAGTCGCCATCTCTTGTACGCGCCGGAAAAAGAGAAAGAAGGTCTTTACTGTAAAATTTTCCTTGAATCAGATGAAAAGATTACAACAAAAAACAACTTTTCCTTCCAGTTACAAGGGAGGGAGGATGTTGAGTCTTGAATCCTCCCTTTGTTTAATGCTGGGTTCTTCGTGTGGCGGTGGAGAGTGAATCTTGTTCTCCGTTGACCGGATGACCGTCGGGATCGTCAGGGATCTTCTCTTCGCCTGGTAGAAAGAGTAGCACAGCTCTTGTCTACCAAAACTCTCAAAGAGAAGGTAGGCAAAGAGTAGCTTGTACGCAGCAAGCTTGACGAAGAGTTGAGCTCTCTCCTTTTTTCTGCCGTGTCTGGTCGTCTGATTGCCGATCCTCTTATCACCAAATGCCTTTGATTGCTGATCGCCAATTGCCCAATTGCCAATCTCTCTATCTCTCGATCGTCGATCTCGATCCTCTCCCCTCTTATCGTCCCCTTGACCTCATAGCAAACGAGGCTATTTATAGAGGTCCTAGGGGTGAACGTGCCCCCTAAAAATGCTCCACGATGAGGGGCTGACCTCCCCGCTATATGGGCGGCGACTGGCCCCATAACCAGGGCGGTTATAACTGAGACGCGGGTTTCAGCCCACGCGCCTTGAGGTTGGGGCGCGGGTTTCGAGCCCACGCGCCTTGATGCTGAGACGCGGGTGTCGAGCCCACGCGCCTTGATGCTGAGACGCGGGTGTCGAGCCATTGCGTCTAGAACTTGAGACTCTGCTTTTTAATGGCTTGTCTTTTAGTGATTTTTAGACAGCCTACACATGTATAAATGAGAATCATCAAAACTAGTCTATACATATGCATATAGTGGGTACAAATGAGCATGAAGAGTGAATGTATATGAATCAATTTGATACTCACTAAGTGTACATGTATAAAAGCAAGTTTGACACATTCTACATCTAAGCATGTAAATACCACATGAAGCACACAAATCATAAAATATGAACATGCTATGAATATTATGAATGAACAAGCATGAACATAAAAAGTAGGAGTTTAGAAATTGTTACCAACTCCAAAGCTCCAATAATGGTGGTCTTTCCACCAAAACTCCTTGATAGGGTGCATCCAAATGTATGTCCATCAAGTCCATTGCATCCACTACCAAGGCACCAAATCTCTCACATCTTGAGAGATCCCTCACCTACATCAAAAACATTGGGGGTTTTGGTACCCATATTTTCTTGTTGGGTCCACGGGGGTTAGTCTTATGTTGAGGAACCCAAAAATTTTTATTCTTAGCAAAATTAAAATGATCTAATCTATCATAACAATATTTTACTAAATGGCCTTTTCGGCCACAATGTGTACATACGTACACCTTAGTATGCTTATGTGTAGGAGTGTGATCATGGTGTGCAACATAAGCATGATGATGTGCATGAATGAATGGAGTTTGTTTCTTTGAAAACAAAGACTCCAATTTAGTATGATTGAATGCACATGTGCTCAAATTAGAGCTCAAACTATCTATTTTATTTTTCAACATGTTTATCTCATTAGTGGTGGCATGTAAAGCATGATGAGATAAAGAATCATTTTTCTTATTTCTTTTAGAAACAAATTCCTTTTCTTTTTCAACAAATTTTCTTTTCAAAGAGTTATTTTCTTGCAAAACACTTTCTCTTTGTTTTTCCACCAAATCAATTTTATTTTTCAAAGTAGTGTTCCCTTCAAATAAATCATTCAATTTTGAAAGCAAGGAAACATTCTCATTTTTCAAATCTTTATTTCCTTTTTCTAAGTATGCAATCTTATTTTCTAATGAATCTTTTTCATTAAGCATGGCATCAAAATTCTTTTTTAAATTGTGTGTTATCTTTTTCTAAACATGCAATGTTAGATTTAAAAAATCTTGTTCTACATGCATGCAAGCAATATTCTTTTTCAAATTTTTATTATCTTTCTTAAGCATGTCATATTTTTCAAGAATTGTTTGGCAAAATGAAGTGAGCTCATCATATGACATGTCCTCATCATCGGATTCGGAGTTTACCTCAAGGGGGTTATCCCTTGGACCATGTAGCACACGTTAGAGGTGTTGCTTCCAACGTCCGAATCGCTCCCCGCATAGTATTGTTCATTTTCACTGAGGGAGATGAGGGTATTCCACACTACAAAAGCCGAATCAAAGTTAGAAACTCTAGATAAATAAACATCATCTAGGGTAGACTTGATAGCATGAAGGGCTTTTGCATTAGCCTCAAAATTCTTACCATTTAAGGATATGCATTATTAGTAGTGGCAAGATATACATGAATGCCTAAGGCCTTGAGGTACAAAGACATCTTAACCTTCCAAATTTGGATGTTAAGAATGTCAAAGGTGGGTGGTGACATAAAGTCCATGGTGTGTGTACAAATATTATGATTAGCCTAAAAAGAGGATCTTTTACTCTAGGTTGTTAGACCCAAATCAGAGTACCAAGCTCTGATACCAATTGTAGGTTCACCTAGAGGGGGGGTGAATAGGTGATGGCTAATCTAATGGTCACTTAATGCCAAATGATGCAAATAATGCGGAAGCTAAAAGCAATTATGACCTAATTTAATCTTTTACACTAAACACCACGTATAACCAAAGAGTGTTGCCAAATTTCCCGTGAAGGGCTCTGGACAAACTCCTCTAGATTCCCCTTGAATGGGTTGAGGTGCCGCGTTGGCTCTCTTGGTTGAATACAAGTGTTAGCAACAATCCCACGCAAGTATATATATCAATTATGCACACAACATATATCAAGCATGTAAATGTAAAGACAATATAAGCTATGCAAGATATAAAGGAGATAGAGAGAGAGAGAGATGGCAATCGCAAACACAAGGGTATGTTTCGAGGTTCGAGCACACTTGCTCTACATCCCCGCCTTCGACACACGAAGGATTTCCACTATGCAAGATCCCAATGGATCTCTCCTCGGTGCCGCAACACCTACAAGCCCTCGGACTCTCTAGTCCCGTACACACCGCAAGCCCACCAGCTCGCCGAGGCCGCACCTCAAACAAAGAGTTCGCACCTGAACCCGAAAAACACAAGTCCTCACTAGGACCCAAACAATCACGAGCACACTTGCCCGTCTCCTCAAAGAACAAAGAAAAGATCTTTGGTGATTACAATACTTTGATCACCTAAAGCACTCCACTACAACACACCTATAGGATGTATAATCAATGGATGCTCAAGTGTGGTGTGAGAAAAACAAGGATGTGAAAGGTGGAGGAAAAACTCAAAGACTTTCTTTTAACACTCTTGATAAAACTTCCCTTTAGATAGGAAATATTTGCTCTCTATTTTGTGGAGAAAACCCTTTTAAAAGTCTGGGAAAAACTGGCTCTAAGAGACTCCAAAATCTTATATCAAAACAATGACAAGACCCCCAATTTATAGGCTGCCAGAAAACTAGCCGTTGGGATCTGTCAGAACTGCTGGTCGACCGGCCCGGTAGACCGCTAACGGTCGGATTTCTGACCGTTGGAGCCACGGTCGACCGGTGCGGTCGGCCGAACTTTCCAGAGAGCACTGCTCTCTGGAGCGGTCGACCGGCACGGTCAGCCGTCCACCAGTACACAAAGGCGTGCACGTTTGTGCACATCGGTCGACCGGTCCGGTCGGCCGACTCCAGGACTAGTCGACTATAAAGGTAGGCAAGTCGACTAGCTGAAGCCTGAAAACAGTTTTCTGGGATCAAAAAGTTTGTCTTTTTGGCTCATATAAAATCCCATAAAATACTTAAAAATCTACAAAAATAGTTTTACCAATATACTTTGATATACAAACATGCTTGCACAAAATCAAGGCATGTTCTAAAAGATTGGACTATTTTTGTAACTTGGAAATATTTGGCCCATGATAAAAACTGTTTTCCAAAACAATATTTTTTCAAAACATATTTTTCCAAATCTTCATCAAATACAAAAACAAGATATACTTTTAAGACATAGTGTGTATGGATATGATCACTACACAATCAAGATGAAATATCTATGTTTTTGTCATTAAGCTCTAAATATGGTTTTGGGTTAAACATATGTAAATGAAATACCAAAAATCACTTGAAATACTATTTTGGTTTTTGGTTAAAATCTTTTATGAAAACAAACTAAATCAAGAGTGTGTGTGCATGGTATACATGAGCAATCCATCAACTATCTATCCTTTACATTTTTAACTAAAACAAAAACAAAATCTTATACCTAGACACAAGTCTTCATCTTCTTGAAGTCTTCACTTGAAGGCTTCTCATCTTCTTGACTTGGTCCAAGCTTGATCCAAAAGCTCCTTGGATCACACCGTGCTAGCTCCAAATCTTGACCTTTTATCCTTTGTTGAGCTATGCACCTACTAAGATCTTGATAATGAATCTGTCACTAATTAAACACAAGATCATTAGTAAACATAACTTCATGAGTTGATCATCATCAAAACTAGAGTGATGGGCCTTTGGCCAACACAACGTCTCTCAGCAGGTGGAGAGGACGGAGACCAAGGAAGGATCGCAGCGGGTGGAGGTTGATGCTACTCCATCATCTCCAGTTGGTTCGACATTAGAGGAGACTTCACCGGATGTGACACCGGGTGGAGATCATGAAGCCAGGGATGATGCTGAATAGGTTGAAGATATTGCTGAGGATGTCGAGTTGTTTGCAGCCATTGGAACCAAGGTAAAACCACGCTCGTGGGTAAAGAAGCATGAATCTCAAGCTTGTGATAGCGACAAGCTCAAGTTGAAGGCCGTTGTTCTCTATGATAGTCGTGAGGAGGTTCATTTGACTCAGTCAGACAGGTTCACTGCTGCAAATACAGGTACCAGTGTTCGAGTTTGATGAAGCTCATCTAAATGAACTACGGTTAGCTTGATCCTTTTGGGTAAAGGTACGTAGGCAGCCGTAAAGGCACAGCCATTTGGTGATGCAACTCTTATGAAGCTATTTGGGTTCTCGAGAAGCTGTTATGGATCTTCACGTAGAGGTGAAGAGTTGTGGCCGATGGAACTTCACGTAGAGGTGGAGAGGCTTCACGTAGAGGTGAAGTGTTGTGGTCAGTTGGATCTCATGTAGTGGTGAGGTGGTGTGATCTCGATGAACAGGTTGATCTTCCGGTGAGAAGATGATGAGCTTGCATAAGGAGTGGTGTGCATCTAGTTGAAGCCGATGATGATGTTTGGTGTGCTCTACGCAGACTTGGTTGAACCGTCAGTGGAAGACAGGAAGACTAGATAGAGCTGGTCAGTTGGAGAGTCAGTGTGGCTCGTGAGGAAGTCTTCGTGAGGTCGTGAAGTTGTGGAGTAGAGGCCACAGTTTGTTGATCGGCATGTATGAAAGTTCTCCTAAGGTGAAGTGCAGGGAAGACATGTGCGATATTTTTTAGTGGACAGCTGAGCTAAAGATTCCAAGCCGAAATCGTGTGTCGATTTCGCCGAGATCGTGTGAAGATTTCATCTGGTGCGCGCAAGCCGAGTTCGTGTGTCGATTTCGCCGAGATCGTGTGTCGATTTCGCCAGGTGATAGACTAGGGTATGTTGGAGATCGGCTCAGATTTTGGGAATCTTCGCCGAGGTGGAGAATTGTTGGAAAGAGAGAATATTACTGAGGAAGCTGACATGGATTGCGAGGGGTCGTCAAGGTGATCGCCAATGAAGTCGACGACGAAAAGGCAAAAGGAGACAGCAGCAGAAAATAGCAGCAGCAGCAGAACAGGTTGGCCGATCGACCGGCCCGGTCGACCGGATGTGCACAAGGTGCACAAGTTGAAGCTCGGTCGACCGGTCGGTTGACCAACTGAAGTGACCCAACTCTCTGTTGGGCACCCAGTCGACCGACCGGTCGACTGGTGGAAGGGTCGGTCGAACGCCCGGTCGACCGACAAGCGGATGCGGGCTGCGAGTGCAGATTTGAAAATCTGTTTGTATTTAAGGGGTTGACTGTTTTCTAGGGTTTGTATCTGATTGCTGGGGTTTTACTGGAGCTCTCTTGCATTCAAAGAGGCTGCTAGCAATTGTAATCATCTTCCTGGTAATTAATCTCTCTTCTGGATTGCTCCGAGGACGTAGGCAATGAGGCCGAACCTCGTTAGATTTGTTTGTTTGCGTTTGTACTCTTTCTGGTGATTGTTTTGTACTGTTTGAAATTGTTCTCTGTGCTTGAAGATTTAAGGGGATTTCTCTATCGGGGTTGTTGTCGCTGTGGGTCACAACAGTCTAAATAGAAAGGGTTTTTTCATATCGACACCTGAAATCTTTCTAAAATTTATATTCACCTTCAAAATCTTCATATTTCCATATTGACCACCAAAATCTATGTTAGTTGTTGTCTATTTTTTTAGCGGTAGACTGGTGAAAATATATTTTGCCCCTCACAAAAGTATTATTCCTCCAATCAAATCTCTCTCTCTGTGTCTCTTTCTCTCTCTCTCTCTCTCTCTCTCTCTCTCTCTCTCTCACACGTACACTATCTCACTCCTTCTTTCCCGCCGTCACCCTTGCCCCTGCGACCTCTCCTCCCTCCCGGAGCCACTCCTCTGCGGCTACCACCCTCTCCTCCGCCGCCGATGTTTCTTTCCAACACTTCTTAAATCCACTCCTAAGAGGAAAAAATAAACAAATAAACAAAGAGAAAAAGCTAAAAAAAAAAAAAAATAAATTCTCTCCCCGAGAGAAGAAGCTTGAGCTGCAAAGTCCACTTCCTCCCATTTGTCCTCTACTACTCTACAAAAAATATTTTCTCCTTTCCCCATTTATTGATCCCTCAATATAAATCCTACTACTCCCCCCACAAACAACACAGATCAAAAGCAATGGACACTGGCGGTGACGAACTCTCCTCCTCATCCTCCTCTCCATCCAATGGAGCTGGCGAGCATGAGCACGGAGAGGCTGAATCTGATGGACGAGGAGAGGAAGGCGGATGAGGCCATGGCGGCAGAAGATCCTCCAAATCCCTCCTCAACCTCTTCCCCACCCCTAGCTCCTCCCCATCACCAGCGCCCCCAGCAGCCTCCCATCTCGTCAAAGGCCTCGTTGTTATTGAATCCTGTGTTGAAAGGCGCAAAGTCATCCTCGAAGAGTGAAACGTTCCCGTAGGGTATACCGTCCCTGATGGATGGTATACACCGGCGGATAACTAGTCATATGTCCTACTCCTAAGCGAGACATACCATTAAGTTCGAAGAATTCACATCCCTATTAGAGGAGAAACTTAGTACAAACGAATTCATCTGAGATCACTATCTCAACTGATCCATCTCATAAAATTTTTCTAGATTTGGAAGCATCCTAGATGAGTGTTGATGGAGAAGTGGCACAACTTTCTATTCCCGAGAACCAGGAGATCCCGATACATTATGCACGCTTGGATGAGATTTGGAATCAAAATGAGATTATCAGCGATGATGTATTTGCATTCATGGTAGCTACCGAAATTATGAAAAGTGATAACATCAAACCTCATTCTATGAATGATACCATAGAATAGATTGGTCAAAAACGAAAGAAGCAGTCCAGGTCGAGTAAGATTACTTAAAGAATGGAAAGTGTTTGGACCTATAGTTCCTCCACCACCCAATATAAAACCTGGTAGACACAAGTATTTGTTCGTAAAGAAGCATAATGAGAAGAATGAAATAGTGTAATATAAGGCACTTCTCATGGCATAAGGCTTCTCTCAATGTCGTGGGATCGATTATGAGGAGACATACTCTCCAGTAATGAATGTTATAATGTTACACTACCGCATTAGTTGGTAGTTTCCGAAAATTTGAATATGCAGCTTATAGATGTGATTACAGTGAATCTTTATGGGGATTTGATACAAAAATTTACATGAAAGTTCCTAAAGGACTTAAGCTAACTGATTCAAATAGTTCTAGACTGCGGAACACTCTCGAATCATTTGAGGCATTCAATATATGGCTTGAAATAATCCAGACGGATGTGGTATAACCGTCTAAGTGAATATTTGATCAGTCAAAGATGTGAGAATAATGAACTATGCCCGTGCGTGTTTATTAAGAAATCGCATTCTGAATTTGCGATCATTATAGTATATGTCGATGACATGAATCTCTTCGGGACTCTGAAAAAGCTTGAGAAAACTCCATTGTTGGGCTAAAGGCCTATCACTTTAATTTTGATGATGATTAACTCATGTAGTTATAGTACTTATGATCTTGTGTTTATTAAGTTTCAGATATTCATCAAGATTTTAGTTAGTGTTTAGTTTCAATAAAAAATTCATAGTCAATTTTGAAGCTATCATATAGTGATTCAAGAGTTCAAGCATAAAAATCATATCAAGTACTCAGGGGAGTCTAGCTCTATCACAATCAAGTTTGGATTAAGTCTACTTGAAGAAGAAGATCTACAAGAAGACTAGTGTCTAGAGTTTATAAGTGTTTAGAAGATTTATATAGAATAGAATAGTTTTGATTGCTCAAGCTTATACACTTACACACACAAAAATTTGATGTTGATTTTTAAGAACAAGAGTTTTAGTTTTTGGTTTTACCCGTTTTGAATTTAACTAAAATATATTTTTGGTTTCATGAATAGATTTCATCAAAAACTAGTTTACATTAGTTGACATGTGTATTGGATTTCATCCATACATATTGGTGCTAATATTGTGTTTAAGAAACTTATTTTGATGAGTTGATTTCATGAGTTTAAGTTTCATTTTTATAAAAAGTTATTTTTATGAAATATATTGTTAAAAATAAGTTTATATCATTTTATAGGTGTATTGGCTTCTATCCATACACATTGTGTTGGCCCAAAAGCCCTTCACCTTAGTTTTGATGATGACTAACTTAAGAAGTTAAGTTATTAATGATCTTGTATTTATATAGTTTCAGTTATTGATCAAGATCTTAGTAGGTGTTTAGCTTCAACAAAAGATTCAAAGCTAAGTTTTGGAGCAAACACGTGTTGATTCAAGAGCTCGCACGTCAAGATCGTATCTAGTACTCGGATGGAGTCAAGCTCATTTGGATCAAGTTTGGATCGAGTCGTCTTGGAGAAGAAGATCGACAAGAAAACTTTGATCTAGATTTGTTTAGATTAGAGTTTAGATCTTATGTAAGGATAGTTAGTTTTGATATGCTCAAGTGTATACACACACACAAGTTCAAAAATTTATTGGTTTCTGTTTAACCGTTTTGGATTTTCAAGAATATATCTTTTGGTTTCATGAATCATAGAATCAAAACAAGTTTACATAGTTTATATGTATGTTGAATTTCATCCGTATACATTTATGCTTCATTGTTCAGAAAAACCTATTTTTATGTATCTAGTTCATGTGTTTTAAGTTTTATTTTTATCAAAACTTATTTTGGATTTAATATCAAAAATATAGATATATCATTTATATGTGCATTGGATTCTGTTCATACACACTATGCGTCAAATGTGGTTTAATATTTTTGTATTTATACAAGCTTTGGAGAAAACGATTTTTCGTTTCAAAGTTTAGTTTATGAAAATATGGTTTTCAGTTTAAAGCATAATTTTCATGCCTCGAAAATAGTTCAAATAGTTTGTAATATGTGTTGATTTTTTATCACACATATTTGTACTTTAAATTTTTATATGAACTTATTTTTGTGGATTTTATAGTTATTTAAAAGCCAACATTTTCTAACCTATAAACCCTGTTTTTGGGCTGCCTAGGTCGACCTGCCGGTCGACCAAGCGATCGACCGATATGCACAGGACGTGCGCAAGCTCATAGGCCATTGGACCGGTCGACTGCACGGTCAACCGACCAGAGAGGGTGTTCTCTTGTTCTGGTCTCGGTCGACCGATCGGTCGACCAACTGTGAGAATTTTCTCACTGTGCCTTGGGCCAGTTGACCAACCGGTCGACCGATAGCTCAAACGGTCAAAAATTTGACCGTTGGCCGGTTGACCGGACAGTCGATCGACAGCCTATTTTGGGCAGTTTTTGACCCTAACGACTAGTTTTTCCAAGGCCCTATATAAAGGGGTTTTGAGGTCTGTTTTTATTAAGATTTTCAAGAGCTAAATTTCTCTACTTCTCTAGTATTTTCAGCAAAGTTTTCAAAAGAGTTTTTGTGCCAAAAATTCATATCTTTATTTGTTTCTAAAGTTTTGGAAAAGCAAAGAAAATTAAGTCTTTGGGAATTTTATTTTGTTCTTCATTTTATATATCTATCAAGAAGTTTTTTCAAGTATTTTCTTTGAAGTTTCTTTTTTAAACAGTTTGATTTCTCACAAACTTGAGCTATTCAATTCAAATCTATCTTTAGGATCTTTTTCTGAGAAAATTGTTTGTGATCCTTTAAGATCACTAAGTGTTGTTTGTGATCATTAGATCACCAAGTTGTAAACTTTTTTTTACTTTGGCTTTGTGCCTTCGCTCTTGTGTAGAGGTAATTGTGTTTGAGAGAGGAGTTGTGTACTCCCGGTGTTGAGTTGTAATTTCTTGATGGAGGTCCCTTTGTAGAAGGTCATGTGTGGACATAGTGAAATTCTTATGTGTGAAGGCGGGGACGTAGAGCAGTGGCTCGAACCTCGAAACATATCCTTGTGTTTGCGCTTGGATCTTTTTCTCTCACTCTTCTCTCTCTTTTATATCTTGCATTACTTTTATTGCTCTTATTATATACATGCTTGATATTGTTTGTGTGCTCATACTTGTGTTCAACTAAGAGAGTTATTGAAGCACCTCAACTCTTAGTTTAGAGGAATCTCGAGGAGTAGTTCCAGAGCCCTTTATCGGGAATTCAGACTCACTCTTGGTTACACTTGGTGTGTTAGCAATTAAGTTTTAAATTTCGCATCATTTGTCTTAGTTTAGCACTACACCTATTCACCCCCCTCTAGGTGTACTTTCAATTGGTATCAGAGCCTATGCTCCTGATATTCGGTTTAACCACCTAAGAGTGAGATTCTCATTTGCTAATCTAGATATTTGCTTTGCACACATGTTAGTTTGCACTCACGGATTTTCTTACTCCACCCATATATGATGTTTTTAACATCGATATGTGAAAGTTTATGATAAGTGCTTATTGAAAAGTCCTAGGTTTACATGTTTGTCTTGCCACAACTAAAAACTCTTATATTAATAATGGCAAGCATATAGAGGCTAATGCACAAGTTTTGATTGCACTTAGGCAATCACTAAGTAAAAAATATTTATCTATTGTTTCTCATTGTGATTCTACTTTTGCAATGTGGAACACATTGACTTCTCCCAAGGAACAAACGACATACGTTTTGGAGAAGGAATCTAGTGGAGATGAGTCTGACCAAGCTTGCTTTATAGTCTAAGAGAATGACTCCCTTGAGGTAATTTCAAACACTCATCTAGATGATAGTGCTAGTTCTTCATGTGATGATAATGCTATGGATGCACAAACTTTAAATGAAGAACTTTTTCTGTTTTGTGAAAACTTGCTTTCAAAGTACAAAGCATTGAAAAGTAAGAGTTTTGATTTAAAAGAAGAAAATAAGAATTTATTTTCTAAACTTGATTTTGTTTTGCAAGAAAGTGTTGAGATTTCAAATGAGAGAGATACATTGAAAGTTCAACTTGACCCTACTTTAAATGAAAATAAAATTTTGAGCAATAAAAATGATTTTGATCATGTTTTGAAGAAAAATGAGGTTTTATCTTCAAAATTATATATTATTTAGAAGAGAACATTTTTTAAAAAACAAAATTGTTTTGATTTCAAAAAGAATTGGATTTTGTTTCAAAGGAAAAAGTTTCTTTGGAAAATGATTTTGATGCTCATGTTTGTCATATTTCTATTGCTTCATCTTATTGATAAATATATTGCATGCTCCACATCTTCTTCAATTATTGAAAATGATATTTGTGTTTTAAAGAAGAGTATAGATTGTTTGGGCTCCACTTTGAGCCAATGTGCCATGAACCATAAGAGACTGGAATCCATATTTCATAAAAAATATACTCTACATATGCATGCACATCCATCACGGCATACACATGCTCATCATGCTCACACACATGATTCAATGTATGCTAATGTGTACACTTATACACATTGTAGACGTAAGGGCCACCTTACAAAATTTTGTTATGATAGAATACATAATTCAAATTTTGCAAATAAATATGTTTAGGTTAGGAAAGGTGCTAACCTCCATAGATCCAAGGAAGTGTGGGTACCAAAATTTACCTCTGTTTCATTTGTTGTAGGTTTGAGCTGTCACAAGACGTGAAAGTGTTGGTGCCTTGATGATGGATGCGTTCCGAGGTAAATGGTCATAATTTTGAATGCATCACTTTCAAGGAATGTTTGGTGGGAGAACCACCATGGTTTGGAGATATAGAGATTAGTTCATTCGGTTTGGTAACTATCTCTAACTCCTTATTTAGTTTACATGCTTTCATTTTGATAATTTTAGCATGTCATGTTTTCATGTTCATTATGTTAAATGCAATGTTTATTAGACTTATGATATACATATATAGTATTTGAGATACACTCATATTCATATGGATTCATATTTGCTTTTGTTCTCAATTATTATTTAACTATTGTGTATATCTTAGTGTTAATAATACTTGTATTTACGCTAATGATTTCATTTATTTTTCAACTATGTTTTGATGTTTTCTGCTTCATGTCTTGATTACATGTTTAAATATAACTTTCATTAAAACTTGTATTTATACCTATACACTTGATTATTATGTTTGGGTGCTTCATTATTCATGTGTACTCATTACATGTATATATATGACCTAGTCTTAATGATTATTGCATTTACTCTTGTATTCTCTATTTTTTTATGTTTTCATGTTTGGCTTCATGTATATGTTAAATTTGTCAAAACTATTAGATATACATGTTTATCCTTGAGTCACTTACTACATATGCCATGTATTCTATTATGGACTCTTTTCATATTTAGATATGTATGTATACTTTTAGTTTTGACAAAACATACATATACCTTGAAGTTTATGTTTCTTGTTTAGTTTTGATGATTTTATGTTTATGAAAAAAAAATTTATTTTATTTTGTTTAAGCTTCATGATCTTATCTCCATGATTATACTTATTACATGATTCTTATGCACTCTACATCTTGTTTACTCATGATTTTAGATTCATGAGCTTATTAGCGCTTTATTGATATTTGAATGTCAATTATTATGTACTTAGCATGTTTTCATGGGATACATATTATTTTATTTCTTTCTTGAAGGATTTAATATTAGTTTTTAAAATTATCTTTAAACTAGTTTTTATTTTCAATTGGTAGAGTTTTCAAATATGTTAAAATATTTTCAAATCATATTTTTGAAAACCCTACCTTTCAAGGGCAGTTGGTTGGACGACCATGCTTTGTGTGCCTTAATGAAAATCTATTTAAACTTGTGCATGATAAAGGTGGATTGTTATGAGATATACATAATTTTTAATGAAAATTGACTTTTGTATACTCATACTTGTTTTCTATATATGTATGCATCATTCTTGATTGATATTATTTATTGGTCTGATCATATATACATATACATAATTTTGATTGTGCTTGTTTTACAATGTCTATACATACATTTTAGCACAAATTATTTTCTTGCTAAACTTGATTTATTTCTAAAATGTTAAATTGGTATCCCATACAAGTTTATGCATTATTTTCGTTGGTATTTCAAAAAGAGGGAGAAAAATTATTGATTTTACATTCAATCGATATTTCATATACTTTTCAATTGGTATCTTACTCCCATCTTTTGAGAAAAAGATTTTATTTTAGAAAAAATTTACAATTCAATATTGGTATCAATAACATTAAATGGAATTATTTTCAATTGGTATCTATATTGCAAAATGGTTTAGAGTTTTACCTTCAATTGGTATTCTTGAATTGAAAAAGATTTCTTTCAATTGGTACCAATTAGTAAAAAGTAAAAAATTGTTTCTCTTTAAATTGGTTCCTTTTAAAAATATATTTTTATTAGTATTATTTGTTTTTCTTCACCCTTTGTTGATGAGTGACAAAAAGGGGAGAGAAATGTTATGTTTACATATGCATGTTTTCTAAATTATTTATGCATATATACATGTGTTTCATGATTCTTATTGCATATTTTTTATTATTATTTATTGTTATTTGAGCTACATTACATATCTGTATGCTTTATTGTTATGCATGAGTTAAGGGTAGCTTCTATAAAGCCTATCCTTAATTAATGCATATATAACCTCATAAGTTTTGTCATCATCAAAAAGGGGGAGATTGTTGGTCCAAAAGCCCTTCACCTTAGTTTTGATGATGAGTAACTTATGAAGTTAAGTTGCTAATGATCTTGTGTTTTTTATAGTTTCAGTTATTTATTAAGATCTTAGTAGGTGTTTTGCTTCAACAAAGGATTCAAAGGCAAGTTTTGAAACTAATACGTGTTGATTCAAGAGTTCGCGCGTCAAGATCACATCTAGTACTCAGATGGAGTCAAGCTCATTTGGATCAAGTTTGGATCGAGTCGTCATGGAGAAGAAGATCAACAAGAAGACTTTGGTCTAGGTTTATTTAGTTTAGAGTTTAGATCTTGTGTAAAGATAGTTAGTTTTGATATGCTCAGGTATATACACACACATAAGTTCAAAAGTTTATTGGTTTCGGTTTAACTGTTTTGGATTTCAAAAATATATCTTTCGGTATCATGTATAGATAGAATCAAGACAAGTTTACGTGGTTTATATATATATTGGATTTCATCCGTATACATCTATGCTTCATTGTTTAGAAAAACCTATTTTGATGTATCTAGTTCTTGTGTTTTAAGTTTTATTTTTATCAAAACTTATTTTGAATTTAATGTCAAAAACATAGATATATCATTTATATGTGTATTGGATACTATCCATACACACTATGCTTCAAATGTGATTTAATATCTTGTTTTTACATTTATACAAGTTTTGGAGAAAATGATTTTTCATTTCAAAGTTTAGTTTTTAAAAAATGCGATTTTCGGTTTAAAGCTTAATTTTCATGCCTCAAAAATAGTTCAAATAGTTTGTAATATGGTTGATTTTTGATCACACATATTTTTACTTCAAATGTTTATATAAACTAATTTTTGTGGATTTTATGTGGTTTTATGAGATTTTATAGGTATTTAAAAGCCAACATTTCCTAACCTATAAACCCTGTTTTTGGGCTGCTTGCGATCGACCGAGCGGTCGACCGAACCTGGGCTCGGTCGACTGAACGGTTGACCAATGTGAACAGGACGTGCACAAGCCCATCGGCTATTAGCCTGGTCGATCGCATGGTCGACCGACCAATCTACCGACCAGAGAGGGTGATCTCTGATTCTGGCCTCAGTCGACCGAGCGATCGACTGACAGTAAGAATTTTCTCACTGTGCCTTGGGGCTGTTGACCAACGGTCGACCGACGACTCAAACAGTCAAATCCGACCGTTGGTCGGTCGACCGACAACCTGTTTTGGGTAGTTTTTGACCTCAACGACTAGTTTTTCCAAGGCCCTATATAAAGGGATTTTGAGGCCTGTTTTTATTAAGATTTTTAAGAGCTAAATTTCTCTACTTCTCTTGTGCTTTCAGCAAACTTTTCAAAGGAGTTTTTGTATCAAAACTTCATATCTTTATTTGTTTTTAAAGTTTTCAAAATCAAAGAAAGTCAAGTTTTTGGGAATTTTATTTTGTTCTTTATTTTATATATTTATCAAGAAGTTTTTCTCAAGTATTTTCTTTGAAGTTTCTTTTCTAGACATTTTAATTTCTCACAAACTTGAGCTATTCATTTCAAATCTATCTTTAGGATCTTTTTGTGAGAAAATTTGTTTGTGATCCTTTGAGATTATTAAGTGTTGTTTGTGATCATTGGATCACCAAGTTGTGAACTTTTCTTTGCTTTGGCTTTGTACCTTCCCTCTTGTGTGGAGGTGATTATATTTGAGAGAGGAGTTGTGTACTCCCGGTGTTAAGTTGTAATTCCTTGGTAGAGGTCCCTTTGTGAGGTCCTGTATGGATATAGTAGAAATTCTTTTGTGTGAAGGCGGGGACGTAGACCAATGGCTCGAACCTCAAAATATATTCGTGTGTTTGCGCTTGGATCTTTTTCTCTCACTTTCTCTCTTATATCTTGCATTAATTTTATTGCTCATATCATATACATGCTTGATATTGTTTGTGTGCTCACACTTGTGTTCAACGAAGAGAGCTATTAAGCACCTCAACTCTTAGTTTAGAGGAATCTTGAGGAATAGTTCGAGAGCCCTTCACCAGGAATTCAGACTCACTCTTCGTTACACTTGGTGTGTTAGCAATTAAGATTTAAATTTTGCATCATTTGTCTTGGATTAGCACTACACCTATTCACCCCCCTCTAGTGTACTTTCACATTGAACTTCAATTGAGTTTCAATAACTTATTTTTTTGTTTAAATTGAGTTTTGGTAAAAACTTGATTTTTCCATTTAAAGTTTAGTTTTTAGAAAATACGTTTTATTTTTAAGATTTTAATTTTTTATCTAAAAAATAAGTTCACAAGCTTGTAATATATGTTGATTTTTTATCAAACATATATTTTACTTTAATGTATTTACATGAACTTATTTTTGTAAAATTTATTGAGATTTATTAGCATTTAATTGGATTAAAAATATATTTAAAAACACAAAAATATTGTTTTTGGGCTGAGCCCGATCGACCGCCCGGTTGACTGGATGTGCATGAGCCTAGAGCTGTGCATGTCATTCGACCGCAGAGAGACTCAATGCTCTTTGTTTGTTTCGGTTGATGGAGCTGTCGACCGCCAGATAGCTTTGCTTTTTTGGTGTTGGGAACGGTCGACCGCTTGGTAGACCGACAATCCCAACGGTCAAATTTTTTATCATTGGTGGTCGACCGCCCGATCGGCAGACAGGCTAGTTTGGCCTGGATTTTAACCCCAACGGCTAGTTTATTTTTGGCCTATATATATGGGGTTTTGGGGAGAGTTTTTCATAAGATTTTACAAGAGTTTTAGAACCAGTTTTCAAGTGCTCTCTTGCCAATTTTCAAAAGAGTTTTCAATAAGTTTTTGAGCTTCAAATCCATATCTTTAAGTGTGTTTAATTCAAGTGTTTCAAAATTTTAGAAAATCAAAGAAAATAAGTTTTTGGGATTACAAGTTTTGAGCTTCTAGTTTCTAAATCTTCAAAGAAGTTTTCCCAATTGTTTTTTGAAGAGCTCATTTTCAAAATCTTTGTTTTCTCACAAGCTTGAGCTATCATTGCAAAATCTATCCTTTCAGATTTTGTATTGTGAGATTTTTGTTTGTGATCTTTGTGGTCACCAAAGATTGTAACCTCCTCTTTACTTTGTGCATTTGATTTTGTACCCTCCTCTTGTATAGAGGAGTACTGGTTTTGTGCCCTCTCTTTTGTGGAGAGGTGATTGTTTTGTATAGTGGCTTTAAGCCTCCTCTTGTGTAGAGGATTAGAGTGTGCATTCTTTGTGGAGATAATGAAAATTCTTCACGCGGTGAAGGCGGGGACGTAAAACAAGTGGCTTAAACCTTGAAACATATCTTTGTGTTTTTGTTTGTTATCTCTCAACTCAACTCTACTTTTGTTTATATCTTGCATTGCTATTATTGCTTATTCATACATTCTTGATATTATGCTCAAACTTGTATTGATCTAAGCTAGCTACTGAAGCACCTCAACCCTTATAAAAGAGGAATCTTGAGGAGAAGTTTTAGAGTCCTTCAAGAAAATTCTGTTTCAATCTTTGGAATATATTTGTGTGTTAGTTTTATTAGCCATAAAAAACCGCATTTGATTATGACTTCACCTATCCACCCCCCGTCTAGGTGAACTTTCATTCATCACACCTGAAGTCGGAGTTAAGTTAATGAAGGATTAGAGAGAGGAGAAAAGGTAAGGTGTAGTTGAGGAAGTGAATAGCGAGGAATGAGAGGTATGAGATGAGGAAGAGAATGGGATCAAGTGCCACATGGCACTTGATGTGAATGTGAGGGAGAGTATATTAATGGGAGAAATGAGGAGATAAATACTCATTCTCATTCCCTCATTCTCTTTCTAGTACTCTCTGTAGATTTCTCTCTAACTCTCTTTTCTTTCTTGTTGCGGATGACCAGAGGGCTGGTCGACAGTGGTCGGAGACCGGGCATGGGCGCGTGCCTAGGCTGACGCGTTGTCATGCGGTATTTCGACGATATCTCAACCATCCGGAGTCTGATTCGCGCTATGTTTGAGCCATTGAAATCTTGGAGACTAGAGCTATGTAACCGTGACTGTCACAAGACATTACGGTTATGTGGATGTGAGAATGGAAATCAATTTTCATGTATCGAGGGGATATTATCAGTAACTAACCACCGATTAAGGGAAATTTCATGGTTTTAATGAGCGGTATTGGATACCAGAGGAATTGCCAGATCAAGGTAAGTACAGTCTTTCTTAATTTTAATTATGATTATTAAGGTAATTATGTGAGAAAGTTATGAATTTGGTGATTTAATTGCTTGAAATGAGATGTTAATAAACCGTTAGTGTATGCGTTTAGGGGATTCATGTCGGTAAGTCATATTAGAACTCGTGGATTCACCGAGCCAAGGTGAATAAAATTTTTAATATGCAATGTCATGAGTGCTATATACAAGAGACACATATAAGAAAAAATTGGTTATGAAGTAATCCTCATGTTGATTGTTACATATTATTTATAATGATTATGGTAATTATGGTAAGTTACTAAGTCAATGGTAGTAAAGATTGTAATATGTTATTAGCTAATATTATTACTAATAATAGTGATTGTTGAGATATATGTGTGTAGAAATGGTTATTATACCCATATGGATGTATAAATATGAATGTTTATGGATGTATCGATTGATGAATGCATACTATATATAAATATATATATATGAATACCTTGTATTAATTGATTTATGAATACTATGTATGTGTATGGATGTTGAATTGATGTGTGTATATAAATGTATAAGTTGAATACCATGTATGCGAGTGAAAATTGTGAATTTAATACGAACAGTAATGGACTGATTGGTCAGACACTGAAATTTGATTAATAAATATTTTATTTGAATTAATGAGAATCGTTGATACATAGTAATGGGCTAATCATGATTAGCAATACAAAACTTCTTGTATAGTGATAAATTGATAACAACAACAACTAAGCCATTTGTCCCAAGTACTTGGGGTAGGCTACATGAACCAAAAGAGAATTATGCCGGATCGGGCACATGGATCAACTTTCTCTGCTCATTCCTATCGACCAATATGCCTTCATTAAGACCTTTAGCTTTTATATCTTATCGTATCACCTCCATTCATGTTTTCTTCAGTCTCCCCTGTACTCTTTTAACTTGCCCTAATTTGATATGCTCTACTCACCAGACTAGCGCATCTGTAGGTCTATGTCGCACATGATTAAACCATCGTAAGCGATTTTCTCTCATCTTCTACGAATATCCTCATTTCTCATATTATCTCTCCTCGTATTATCACACAGCCAATGAAGCATACACGTCTTCGTTGTACTCATCTTCTGGGCATGATATTTCTTTATAGCCTAACATTTTGTGCCATATAACAAAGTTGATCGAATAGCTGTTCGATAAACTTTTTCTTCAGCTATAACGGAATGTTACGGTCGCATAAAACTCCTGTTACACTCCTCCATTTCAACCTGTCAGCTTGGATTCTATAGTTGACATCACTATCGATCTCCCCATCTTTTTGGATAATAAAACTCAAATACTTAAAATGACAGCTCATTGGCATTCCTTATCCATCTAGTGCCACAATACTATAATCTCGGATTTTCTATTTACTGAATTTGCACTCCATATACTCTGTTTTGGCCCTACTTAATCTAAAACCTTGAGATTTTAGAGTTTGCCTCCATAACTCCAATCTTGTATAGTGATAGATTGGATCATAATTAATTATATTAAACATGAAATATGATATATATGCTTATAATGGATATTCTTTAGATAAAGAATCAAATAATAATTGAGGTTGAACTTGCACAGGAAATGTAAAGTTTAGAATTAAGAATAGAGAATGTTAGGTTGCTCAATGCTACCTCTATAAAAAGTAACTATGCGAGTCGTAATCCACAAAGAGGGATTGCGATAAAATTTTTAGTAAGTCTTTTTTAAGTTACTAGATCGATTAAAACATTTCTTCTTATTTTTTAGAAAAGAAAAGAAAAAATGTTAAGATTAGAAGAGGAGAAGATAAACGAAGATGGCGTTTGTATTAAAAGAGAACTAAGTCAGAAAGAAAAAATCAAAGAAAGTGTTGATTTGAAGATGTATTTTAAACTAAGAAATAAAAGGAAAAAATATAAATTTACTTACTTCTTTTGCCGATTACTTACCTTGGATTGTTGGTGAGGCTTATCTTACTTCAGAGGTGATCAGCGCATAACCCATAAGATTGAATTTTATGATTTTTGAATGTGATGGGTTTCTAATAATTGGAAAGAAAATTTTATGGTTTGAAGTTCATTAAGAGGTCATGAGTGTTCATGTTCATTCTGAATTAATTTGATACGTTGAAATTGGAGTGTTGTGTCAAGTTACTAACTTTTATGAATTATTGTCATAGTAGAGCGATTAATTTAAGTTAAATTCATTCTAAACAGGGATATGAGGCTAATATATACATTGAGAAATTTCTTGTGTGAGGAAACAATTAAATTTGTGTATAGCTAATGGTTGTAGTTAATTTTGATAATTAATTGAAGGAATTAGCTAATTTTAATGGCAATTATAGAATTAATTAAATGATTAAACCATATCATGTATATGTCTATTCAAGGAAAGTATCAATGAATAGAACATGACTTGGATTCGTATTGCTATGATTCTCGGATATAATTAAAATGGAGTCATAAATCTAGAGTGAGTGTTTGATATTTTTTTATGAAATTGATCACTTGAAGAACCGAATTAATGTATGAGCTATTGGTGTGAAGAATATCATATGATGGATTCTTTTGTTATGATCTTTATGTTTTGTAATCAAGATGATACATCTTGTATGAGTCTGATCTTGAAATAGTCTAATGTATCTGAACTTAGTTTTATGTATAGAAATAGTTTAGTCGAATAGGCATCCCAGGATACGTAGTTATTATCATTTGCAGTTAATTATAAGAATTGGACGCTAAAGAAACTATAAGGAAAGGGAATTGATTGGTAAGGACCATCATTTATGAATGAAATAGGAGAATAAGTCGAACCTCCACTATAATTTAACATCTTATATATTTTACTTTTTCCCTTGCAGGCAGTATCAACCTTGATTTCTGTTTGAGCTCATGATGAGTTCTGTGAAATGAAAGAAAATTTTTCCTTATTGTAACTTGTACCTTAGAGTTTATATTAGGTCAAAAAAAATTGTTTTAGATTTGATAATAAATTTTCATTTGTACTTTCCTTGGGCTAGCTAGCATCATCAAAGCATTTAGAAATTGGGTGATTGGAGTTGGTTCAACGTGATACATAGTTTTGATGTTTGAATCTTGTATTTCTTGACGAGTTTACCTTCTTAGTAGTTCTCAACTTGCGGAGTTGTCCATGCACTGAAAGAAGGAGATAAATTTCATTGTTATTTCTTGGAGTCCACTAAACTTGAAATATTCGTGTATATGTTTATCACCAGCATTTCTTCGGATATACAACTGTTATATTTTTTAACTCCTCTAAATGAACTCACCTTCCTCTATAGTCAACCATTTCTCTAACCCCTCGGTCAAAGTGGAGTAAAGATTTCATAGATTTATATCCATGGTATCGAGATCAAGATTGACTTGTAGTCCATCTAATTTTTGATCTGATAAGAGCAATGTCATTTTTTGGAAAAGGACAACTAATTGTTTTTGCATCATGGTTTTAGACCTTCAGTAATTTAAACTTCTTGACGAGTTTATATAATCAGCTATTACAAGATATGCTCCTTACTTTGATACTTCAGGAAAACTTTGGCCGATGGATCCATATCAAGAGCAGAAGAAATTTGAGATGATGCTAGTGGCATCTCGTTAAGTCATCGATTATTTTGATAATTCATAGTTATAGAACTGGTTTATAAGGAACTGAGAACTTGTGAACCATAATTGTGGGAATTAAAATTCAATACCGGAACAAGAATAATAAATAGAGTTTATAGTCAGTCAGTGATTAATGCAATAAGATACTTGAATGTTGAAATTCTATTAAGTAGATACCGCAGATAATACAGTTTGTATGACTATGTGATTAATAATTCAGACTTAATAACAGATATACCCAAAAGTAAAGAAAATTAGATTATACTCTAGAATTATATTGATAAATTGTAAATTGAGTAAACAAGTACTCCAAACTTAATTGAATCTTATAGTAAATAAATTGGACAAAGAACTATTGAAGTCTAGAGAACTGATAATCTCAAACAAATAAATAAATTGATGTGTCTTTTGAACATTACATCATTGAAATATCTAAATATTAGAGTTCCATAATGAAATACAGACCAGATACTAAGTAAATGAGAATCATATATTCTAACTTATTGACATCTTATTGTGTCTAGTTCATTGATACAATTAACATTTCACATCTCTAAATGACCAGGTGTCTTATATATCCAATTGGTGAACTCTAATTAATTAAATTTGATTCTTTTTTGCATTTTAGCTTATATGAGATTATCGAGTATTAGTATTTGTTCAAGTCTAGCATCTTAATGATTGGGTGAGTGAACTAGAACTCTAATTTAATCGAGTATGAATAATAAATAGAAATGAGCATGGTCTTGGATATAATTAATGGACCAATAATAATAATAGATAAATATTGATTGTGATTATTTACCTAATTACTGTGGATGTGGGTGTCCGTATGGTACTTGTACGTATACATTTGTGTTACATCATATAACCAGATATGATAATAACCTGTTGATGATTGCTTATTGATTTATATGCCTGATGATAAGTGTGTACTTGAATTGTGTAATGATATGTTGTAATATGGCGGAGTTATGGCGGAGTATGTGGCGGAATATAAACTATATAAATTTGTGACGGATAGGGGATGTGGCTGAATATAGTTAGGGCGGATAGGGGGTGTAACCAAATATTATACATTCATCCATTCTTGGCGGACCCGGGTGGTCTGCCCAGATGGTGTATGATTGTTGAAATTGAATGAGTGATCTGTGTATCATCATGCATGATGAATGATATCTGAACTGGTATGATAGGTAATAATCAAGATTGTAGATATGTTTAGCCGTTGTGTGTTTCTTCGTGTGTGAACACGCGTTTATAAATTGGAGAATATCGTAATTAATATGTAATGTTCTCGTGCATTGCATGATTATATGTATGTTTCTTGATGTGTAAGGAAACAATATAAGAATGATAAAGAAAGACATGATTGTCAAATCATCATGTTTAAAAATAATATAACCCCATAGTATTTGACATGGAATTCAATTATATCATCCTTGAAGGTGATTATAGTGTTATGATGGGTGTACCATTGTGTGTGATAGATGAGATACGTATGTGTACTGTGAGTACATAAGAATAACTTGACGATAAAGTAATAATATAATTACTGAGCAAAACAGATCATATAATATGTGGAATAGAAACTTAAAAAAGATGTAGAGAATCAATGACCAGAAGAGTAAGACTATTCTGAAGATTTCAGAGACTATTGTTATGTTGGTTATATCATGAGTTATATTGATTTTCTGTTTATTACTTAATAAGCTTCTTATTTATTGTACTTACTATTCCTTGACCTTTCTTTTGACTCTACTCACTGAGCTGTCGAGCTCACCCCTCCTAGTTTCATACTTTTCAGGTTGCGTGGAGACATAAGCGTGGATTGGAGCATGAATATATTATAGAGGTTCATGATTTTGAGTGTAGATTGCAGTTTATACCATAAACCTTTTACATGAATCGGTGTTGTAATTATTGTTATTAGAATTGATGGATATTCTATATGTATATTGGGAATGACACCTTGCCAGTTGTAGTTAGTGGAGTACTTGACCTCAGTTTGTAGTAAGGGACTTGATGAGTTATTTCTCAATAATGATTATTTATGATTAGAGTAATAAGTTAACATAGTTGGATTGTGTATCCACATAAGTAGATGATGTTAAGCTGAAATATTATTATGACTGCGTGGGTGATTGTTGAGTTTGATATATAACACATTTGGATTGAGATAAGCCGCGTAGGCTGATACTGATATATTTTGTATTTGGGCAAGTGAATAAATACAGAGGTGAAGCTGCCGAAATTTTGAATTTTTATATGATAAGAAAGATAATTAGTTCTCCTAAATTGAGAATTTATGAAGAATTAAGGTAATCAAATCTGGGATTGTTACAAGGTTAATGACCGTAAATGAGTACAAGGGCGGGGGAAAAGGCGAGCTAGACAAGTTCGAGCTTGATGGAGGAGAGGGCGGTGACGGGGAAGAGGCGGGAGATAGCGTCTTCAAGGAGGAGGAGGAGGAGGGAAGGGAGATCGAAGGAGGGGATGAGGCCAGCGCTGAGCTTGGTGAGGTAAGGGAAGGAGGAGATGGAAGGGGAGATGGGACCAGAGATGTGAAAGTAGGGAAAGTAGAGCCGCTAAAGAGGAAACAAGATGAGAGTAATTTGGTCATATAAGCTAAAAGAGAATATTTCAAGATTCTATTCACATGTAGACTGCAAAAGTAACAAAGATGTTTTTTTTATCCCAACTTAAAAGATTTGAAGAGTCGATATGAAAACATATTTCAGGTATATATTTCAGGTACCGATATGAAATTTCGACAGTGATGAGGCCTTCTACTGAAAGAAAAAAGAAAAAGAAAAGGCGTGAGGCCATGAGAGAGAACCTTCTTCTACTATACTGTTTGGATTCAAGGAATTGGGTGGAAGTGAGGAAGTGGGAAGTGTTTTTTCTCATTTTCGCTGTTCATCCAAACACCGGAAAAGGAAAATGGAAAAAGTTCTTTTCCTTATCTCTTTTCTCCTTTACACAAGGTTTTCCTCACTTCCAGAGTGCTACAGTTAATTTTGTGGTCATGTAAATCTCATTTGTAATAAGTTGTAACACAAAACAGTTAATTTTTTGTTCATGTAAATCTCACTTGCATTCTAATTACAGTCTAATTTTTATTTTTCTTAATTAATTTTTAATTTAATATTATTTTGCGGTCAACTTTGTAGTCAACTTTTCCACTTTCACTTCTACATTACCATCCAAACACCAGAAAAGACATAACATTTTCCAAATCACACTTCCCAACAACATCCAAACATCAGAAAACTTACTAACCAATTCCCAAGTTCCAAAGGGAACTATTATCACTTCCTCACTTCTTCACTTCCTCACTTCAACCCTTAACCAAACAGTGAAAAAGAAAATGTTAAGGAAAAAAAAGAAGAAGAAGAAGAAAAGGTGCGTCCATGGAGAGATATCATATATTTATTTATTTGGATTTTACAAAAACTCTCTCTCGTTTTCTCATATTTAGCAGGAAGGTCAAAAAGGAAAACTTTAACAAAAACCCAAAATCCCGGCTGAGTCTCTCCCTCACTGCTAACACAAACAGATCCCAGAGATTCACCGCAGAATCTGCTTGATCCGGCTGTTAAAACAAAAAGTACCCCCCGTATTTATACCCAGAAACAAAAATACAGTAGTAGTTCTTCTTAGGTTAGATATGCAGCCAATCCCGCTCCTCCTCCTCCGCCTGCAATCCACGGGTGCCCTGAAAATCGTCAATTTTTCATTAATTATCAGAAGAATAAAAATAATTAACCGTACTCACTGATTGTTGATTTTAAGGAAAAGAATTCTTCAGATTCTATATAATTTAGATTTCACAAAACGTCAGAAAACTTTACCGTTAATTAAAGCTAAAAAAACCCACAAAAGATAACAGCAAATTAGAACCCAGAGCAAATCACAAATTTTGGTTAGAAATAACAACGAAATTCAACAAAAAAAACAGAAAAAAAAAAGTTCTCAAGTTCAGTTTCTGAGAATTAAGAAACTTACTCAGGACTTGCTCGGCGGATAACCGCCGATCGGCGTCCCTAGTGAGCATCCTCCTCAAGAGATCCTTGGCCGCCGGCGACACATCCCTGAACAGCCCAACCGGAAACCTAAGATTCCCCCTGATAACCTTCTCGAAGATCTCCACCGCCGTCTCGCCGTAGAACGGCACGATCCCTGCTAGCATCACGTACAAGGTCACCCCCGCGCTCCAAACGTCCACCTTCTCGTTGTACTCGCCCCCGGCCACCACCTCCGGCGCCACGTAGTATGGAGTTCCCACAATGCCCCTCATCCCCCGCCCGTCCCCAAAAACCTCGGCCGATCCGAAGTCCACCAGCTTCAACCGATACTGATCGTCGAACAGGACGTTATCAGGTTTGATGTCCCGGTGCGCGATCCCCCGCCGGTGACAGATCGCGATCGCCTCCATCAGCTGCGCCAGGATCATCGCCGCATCTGGCTCCGGCAGCGGGGCGGAGGCGGAGATGCGTTCGAAGAGGTCGGGGCCGGCGCAGAGGTCGAGGACGAGGTGGATCGCGTCCTCGTCCTCGTAGACGGCGTGGATGCCGGCGACGCTGGGGTTTCCTGCGGCGGCGATCTGGGTGAGCTTGGCCTCGCGCTGGACGCAGTCGAGGTCGATGGCGTCGGTGAGGGCGGACTTGTCGACGGACTTGACGGCGAAGGGCTCGCCGTCGACGGCTGAGAAGCAGCGGCGGACGACGCCGAAGCGGCCGCGTCCGATCTCGGGTCCGATTTCGTAGTCACGTCTCAATTCCTCGCTCATTGGGGTTTTTGTTTATTATTTTTATTTTTTTGCAAAATGGGTTCAGGTTCTTTTTTGGGTTTAAGGGGGTTATTTATACACGAAGAATCTGGATATTAGGGCTGAATATTCCGCCATTAATTGCCATATTTTATTCAACGGGCAGATGGTTTAATATGTTGATCGGACGGCTGAGAAGGATGCGGGTTGCGACCGTACGGGTCGGTTTTTGGAAGTTGGTGTGGATTGGGATATTTGTGAGGGGAGCGGATATTACTACCCAAAAAGTGACGAAGACGCACATGGATTAAAACACCTCCAAAATTAATTAAACACACACCACCACCCCTCCCCAAAAAAAAATAAAATAAAACTGCGAAAATGACTTTTCTTTCTTCTCCTCTTCCTCTGCTTCACATGCCAGCGACCACTGGCCTCTCCCTTGTCCACGAATCGACGAACCCTCTCCTCCCTAACCTCTTCCGTATCGACGAACCCCCTCTCCCCCCGTGTCGGCACCCTCCTCCACCCCGGATCTTTCCCTCCCCGGCCTGCGCTTCCCCCCAGATGTTCGGCTAGATTCCGGTAGAACAAGTAGCAACCTGTTCCACCACTTAACATGCATGTTTCTGCTCGGGCAGATCCAACCAACATCTGAGGGAGAAGGGAAGGGGTGGGCAGGAGAGCAGGGGAGCACCGAGGAGGTCGGGGGGAGGCCGGGGGTGGAGGGGGGAGGAGGTCGGGGTGGAAGAGTAGGGGAGATTGAGGAGGAAGATCGGTGGAAGGAGGAAGGGTAGAACATTTTGGATATTTCACTTGGGTTAAAATTGTAAAACAAAATAATGGTACACTTGTAAATAATTTGGAGACTTTCTCATTTGTTGGGGGTGCCTATATCCGTTTCCGTGTGCTAAGGATGGTTTGAAACTTTTTAATGGACATAAATACCCTTACATTATCTCAATTTTCCCAACTTGCCCTCTTTTTACACATAAATGTCTTGTTTAAGTGCGAAAATTAGTCATCTGATCTCTGTTTAATTTGTTAAAATGAATTTGTCTTTATCTTAACTAGATATAACTTTTATCACTTTGGAATCCTTTTAATGTGGGAGTCTGGGACCCAGCTCGGCTCCACTCAAGTCCCCTCCTAAAATCTCAGCCGTGGGATGAGACACGCGCGCGTCAATAACGGACGCACATCTATCCGTTGATTTTGATGGGACCCACCTCAGACAGGGACAGAACGGGCGTTAGTGGGACCCAGAATAAGAGGCCTTTGGCGACAATTTTCTGGCCGTTCCAGACGAGGGAAGTACAGGGAATAGCACGGGTCAAGATGATGCCGCCACGTGTAAAGCCTCGGTCCTCGCGTTTAATACCAACCGTCCACGTATCGCGGGACCGGGGCCTGCGACTTGTGTTTTGTCTCATTTGTTGTCGCAGTGCGAAGCGAGCGTGATCGTGGGGACAACATAAGCTCTTGGGATAAGTTACCTCTTTTACTTTGTTTACAACTTTGATGTTTACAACTTTGATAAGATATGATAAGTTGATAAGTCGTGAGGTGTGCGTCGGTGATTGGTAGCTTATCACGCGCGTGGCACATGGGGAATTTGAGAAGGTTAATTAAGAAGTAAGCTTGGTTATGAAAATTTTAATCTATTTCTTATCACTTAATAATGACAATGTGAAGCTACTAGAAACACGTCTCCCCTTCGCTTTCAACCGCGATAAAATCACCGCAGCACAACCTACGAAATTTGGATATTGCATACAGTTTTATAAAAAGTTTACACTCTAATCAAATTGAAAAGTTGGTAAGCCTTCATGTTTCAGTCTACACTCAGAATAGGGAAATAAAAGTTGGGCCAATAAATCCAAATTGTTCCATCTCTCCGCTTTTTAAAATTTTTCTTTTTTTTTTGCGGTGGGTAATTTCATGGGGAGTTATTCGCGCACCAATTTGTAAAGAATTAAAGAATAAACTATTGAGATCAAAGCAGATGACAAAGAGACTTACGTGGAAATCCGAAAGAAAAAAATCACATAGAGAGAGAGTTCTACTTGGAATTGAAAGAGAAGAGTTCATCTTTATCCGGTGGCCTTCGCCCAGCTGTCAATGAAAGTTGATCTGCTCCCGAGGCCTAACCGTCGGATTTAAATGCATATTTGGCTTCGAGGTAAGAGCGCTCATAACCTGACTCTACTCTTATTCTTCTAACCACTTAATCTGTTCGGAGTTTGAATGCGATCAGGACTCTTCTGGAGATTTTGGATAAAAGTCATGTATCGCGTGATCTACATGAGACTGAATGGACTCGCGTTGAGATCTCAAGGACGTCGGAAACGGACCATTACATTTTTTTTGTTTTTTCCCCTGTTTTAACCTTTATTCATTAAGTTGATTGGCCCACTGGGCTGCCAACCAACAATTCCAGCTTCTTAGGTCAGAGTTTTGACCAGAAAAAAATATAATGTGGTTTAATATCTTGTTTTTACATTTATATGATAGTTTTGGAGGATTTTTCATATCAAAGTTTAGTTTTTAAAAAATGCGATTTTCGATTTAAAGCTTAATTTTTATGCCTCAAAAATAGTTCAAATAATTTGTAATATGTGTTAATTTTTTATCACACATATTTTTTACTTTAAATGTTTATATGAACTTATTTTTGTGAATTTTATGTGGTGCTATGGGATTTTATAGATATTTAAAAGCCAACATTTCCTAACCTATAAACCCTATTATTGGGCTACTTACGGTCGACCGACTGGTCGACCGACCGAACCTAAGCTCGGTCGACCGAGCGGTCGACCAATGTGCATAGGACGTGCACAAGCCCATCGGCCATTAGCCCCGTCGACCGCACGGTCGACCGATCTACCAGAGAGCTTCCTCTCTGGATCTGACCCCGGTCGACCGACTAGAGAGGGTGCTCTCTGATTCTGGTCTCGGTCGACCGAGCGATCGACCGACAGTGAGAATTTTCTCACTGTGACTTGGGGCGGATGACCAACCGGTCGACCAATGGCTCAAACGGTCGAAAATCTGACCGGAGGCCGGTTGACCGAGCGGTCGACCGACAGCCTGTTTTGGGCAGTTTTTAACCCCAACGGCTAGTTTTTCCAAGGCCCTATATAAAGGGGTTTTGAGGCCTGTTTTTATTAAGATTTTCAAGAGCTAAATTTCTCTACTTCTTTTGTGTTTTCAGCAAAGTTTTCAAAAGAGTTTTTGTACCAAAAATTCATATCTTTATTTATTTTTAAAGTTTTCAAAAATCAAAGAAAATCAAGTCTTTGGGAATTTTATTTTGTTCTTTATTTTATATATTTATCAAGAAGTTTTTCTCAAGTATTTTCTTTGAAGTTTCTTTTCCAGACACTTTGATTTCTCACAAATTTGAGCTATTCAATTCAAATCTATATTTAGGATTTTTTTGTAAGAAAATTTATTTGTGATCCTTTGAGATTACTAAGTGTTGTTTGTGATCATTGCATCACCAAGTTATAAACTTTTCTTTGCTTTGGCTTTGTGCCTTCCCTCTTGTGTGGAGGCGATTGTATTTGAGAGAGTTGTGTACTCCCGGTGTTGAGTTGTAATTCCTCAGTAGAGGTCCCATTGTGGAAGGTCCTGTATGGACATAGTGGAAATTCTTTTGTGTGAAGGCAGGGACGTAGACCAATGGCTCAAATCTCGAAATATATCTGTGTGTTTGCGCTTGGATCTTGTTCTCTCACTTTCTCTCTTATATCTTGCATTACTTTTATTGCTCATATCATATACATACTTGATATTGTTTGTATGCTCACACTTGTGTTCAACCAAGAGAGCTATTAAACACCTCAACTCTTAGTTTAGAGGAATCTCGAGGAATAGTTCGAGAGCCCTTCATCGGGAATTCGGACTCACTCTTCGTTACACTTGGCGTGTTAGCAATTAAGTTTTAAATTTCACATCATTTATCTTAGATTACCACTATACCTATTCACCCCCGTCTAGGTGTACTTTCACATTGAACTTTAATTGAATTTCAATAACTTATTTTTGTGTTTAAATTGAGTTTTGGTAAAAACTTGATTTTTCCATTTAAAGTTTAGTTTTTAGAAAAATACGTTTTATTTTTAAGATTTTAATTTTTTATCTCCAAAACAAGTTCACATGCTTGTAATATGTGTTGATTTTTTTATCAAACATATATTTTACTTTAATATATTTACATGAACTTATTTTTGTAAAATTTATTGAGATTTATTAGCATTTAATTGGATTTAAAAAGATATTTAAAAACACAAAAATATTATTTTTGGGCTGAGCCCGATCGACCGCCCGGTTGACTGGATGTGTATGAGCCTAGAGTTGTGCATGTCATTCGACCGCAGAGAGACTCAGTGCTCTTTGTTTGTTTCGGTCGATGGAGCTGTCGACCGCCAGAGAGCTTTGCTCTCTGGGTGTTGGGAACGGTCGACCGCTTGGTCGACCGACAATCCCAACGGTCATATTTTTATCGTTGGCGGTCGACCGCCCGATCGGCGGACAGGCTAGTTTGGCCTGGATTTTGACCCCAATGGCTAGTTTATTTTTGGCCTATATATATGTGGTTTTGGGGAGAGTTTTTCATAAGATTTTTCAAGAGTTTTAGAACCAGTTTTCAAGTGCCCTCTTGCCTATTTTTAAAAGAATTTTGAACAAGTTTTTGAGCTTTAAATTCATATCTTTAAGTGTGTTTAATTCAAGTGTTTCAAAGTTTTGAAAAATTAAAGAAAATAAGTTTTTGGGATTACAAATTTTGAGCTTCTAGTTTCTAAATCTTTAAAGAAGTTTTCCCAATTGTTTTTTAAAGAGCTCATTTCCAAAATCTTTGTTTTCTCACAAGCTGGACCTATTATTGCAAAATCTATCCTTTAGGATCTTGTATTATGAGATTTTTATTTGTGATCTTTGTGGTTACCAAGGATTGTAACCTCCTCTTTACTTTGTGCCCTCCTCTTGTGCAGAGGAGTATTGGCTTTGTGCCCTCTCATTTGTGTAGAAGTGATTTGTTTTGTATAGTGGCTTTATGCCTCCTCTTGTGTAGAGGATTAGAGTGCGTATTCTTTGTGGAGATAGTGAAAATTCTTCATGAGGTGAAGGAGGGGACGTAAAGCAAGTGTCCCAAACCTCGAAACATATCTTTATGTTTGTGTTTGCTATCTCTCAACTCAACTCTACTTTTGTTTATATCTTGCATTGCTATTATTACTTATTCATACATTCTTGATATTGTGCTCATATTTTTATTGATCTAAGCTAGCTATTGAAGCACCTCAACCCTTATAAAAGAGGAATCTTGAGGAGAAGTTCTAGAGTCCTTCAAGAAAATTTAGTTTCAATCTTTGGAATTTATTTGTGTGTTAGTTTTATTAGCCATAATTTTTATAATTTCGCATTTGATTAAGACTTCACCTATCCACCCCCCGTCTTGGTGAACTTTCATCCATCACACCTGAAGTCAGAATTTGAGATGAAGGATCTTGGAAAAACCCGATTTTGTCTCGGCCTGGAGCTCGAGCATTTGAAGATGATATTTTGGTGCACCGGTCTAATTACACCCATAAAGTGTTGTGATGCTTTAATGAGGATAAAGCAAAGCCTTCAAGCACACGCATGGTCATTTGTACTTTAGATGTTGTACGAGACCCATTCCATCCGAAGGAGGATGAGGAAAAGGTATTGGAGCCCGAAGTTCCATATCAGAGTATAATTGGCGCTTTATTGTAGTTGGCTCAATGCACTAGATTAGACATCTCGTTTGTTTTTTTTTTTTCCCCTTTCTGAATCAAAGGTAGAGAGACATAGGAACGCCCAACATGGGCTTCCCCCTATCAAAAGAAAAAAATAAATTCAAAGATAGAGAATATTTATCTATTCTTTCATTAAAGTGCATGTAATGAAATATACTTAGTAGAGTTGAAGCTCGTACAAGGAAGGAAAACTAATTATTGGACTTTTTTTAAATCAAGATGAACTACAAGACACAAGCAGTTAGAAACTTGGAATCTTGGAAAGCTGAAGCATTAATTTAGATCAAGATGGAAGTAAACCATGAATACAACATCCATGTGGGGACCACCAACACCAAACTTTGGGAGCAGAAGAGGTCTTTAGAAAACTGATTTAGAAAAAGCAAATTCCATTCCTTTTAGGTTTCCCCTGTTTTGCAGAATCTTCCCCCAGTGTTTTGAGGGGACTTTGGTATGGTCACACAAAGACACCTATCTTATCTTGCCATTATAAGATGCTTGATTTATTGAAGTCTTCATATCAAATCAGAGAGAAGCTTGTTATTCAAAAAGATGACATGAACAGTTACCCCCCAAACTAATATATTAATATAACAAATAAAAATATTATTACCTTAACCCTATGTGCATCATTATTGTGATGGGGAAACACAACTGTTTGAATTTTGAAGCTTTAATCTCAAGGCAACTTATAAACTTATTTATTTTCTAGTGGGGCCCACAGCCACATGCATGATGTCAATGGGAGACTTCAAGTGAGAGCTGTAAAATGACTCCATTTCAATACTCCTAGTAATAAAATCATTGTCTCATCATCAAAAACAATTCACATTTCAATGAGAAATGATAGCCAGATCAGTGATCAGCATACCACATGACCTGGCTCTCTCTCATGGCTATCTCATTAGAGGAGTCATAAGAGTTATCAGTAGCTTACTATTAGATAGAGAGTTGCCAAAATTCAAGTAAGAGATACAGTTATCAACTCTCTCCCCTTCACAGCCAAGAAGAAGATCTGCTTCAAGTACAGTTAGAGGGGGGTTATTAACTCTCGCTGCAAATGGTTTTTTCTATTCTGATTTTGATTTCTGCATGCACAGGTGCCAATGCAGTCCATTCTAGAGGTCATTTGGGCACTTGTACCTTGTTTGAAGGACCAATTCGGAAGTAAATAGTTCTTGTGTGACACTCAGTTTATTAATTCCTAGATTAATATATTAATATTAGTTAATGAGATTTTTTAGAAATTGATATAATAATTAAATTAATTATTTTGTGCGGAATGAATTCTGGAAATTCATTTGGAGAAATCTGAAATGAGATAGAATTATATATATATATATATATATATATATATATATATATATATATATAGTCAATTGGTATGAGAAATATTGATATCTATACGTAATTGTACATTGATATAGTGTGTATCTGTAACAGTTGAATTAATTAAATCACGGTTTATTTCTTAAACTTTTGAATTTTGAATTAATATCGATAATGAGGATCGGTAATCAGTATATTACTGAGAATTCTCCTGAAATTATTTATTGATAAATTGATTTCTTTTCTAAGAGGGGAGTTTATTAATTTCAGGTTGTGGGGTCCGCTATGTTTCAACATGAGAGCACTGATGAATTTATGTATTTTATTTAGAATATATCTTGAAATACACTCATATATGCATGTAATTGTAATTACACTCATAAGAGTCAAGTTAATGAAGGATTAGAGAGAGGAGAAAAGGTTAAGGTGTAGTTGAGGGAGTGAATAACGAGGAATGAGGGGTATGAGATGAGAAAGAGAATGGGATCAAGTGTCATGTGGCACTTGATGTGAATGTGAGGGAGAGTATATTAATGGGAGAAATGAGGAGATAAATACTCACTCTCATTCCCTCATTCTCTTTCTAGTACTTGCTGGCCCAAAGGCCATTTGCCCGATATCTCCATGGTTATTTTGATGATAACAAAATATATTTAGTTATGTATTTAACATTTGTGTTTCAGAATATTTCAGGTTATTTAACAGGTTTTTTTTGACGGCTCCGCTAAAAGACTCACAAGTTTGGACGCCGCAAAAATGAAGATTCCCAAGTTATGCACAACTAGGATGCTTCGGGATCAAGATGATGATGTGAAGATCAAGACAAGATCAAGACGACAAAGAAAAACAAGATTTGTATTTTTGTTTTTAGAAATTGTGTCAAAACCTAGATGATAGAAGTAGAGGATTGAGATTACTCACACACACCTATTCAGTTTTTATAAGGGCTTCAAAAATGATTTCAAAATCCTTTTCCCTAACATGTTTTGGAAATTAAGTTAGAAATATTTAAGTTTTTGGAAAAACAGTTTTTTTTTGAGAAAAACAAGTTTTTATCAAAAGGATTTATATCAAAATATTTTAAACATGATAGAGTATTGACACAGGCTCATACTCTAAGTTTTTACAAGTTTAAAATATAAAACTAAAAAGATAAAATCATTTCCCAAATTTTCTGGTTCTGGCAGTTCTGATTTTTCAGAACTGACAGTGGCCGGTCGACCGCGTCGGTCGACCGGACGTGCACAGATTGTGCACGAGTATCAGTCGACCGCAACGGTCGACCGATCTCTTTATTTTTGCTCTCGGGAAAACTCGGTCGACCGAGGCGGTCGACCGTAGGTCCCCAACGGTCGGATTTTTGACCGTTGGCGGTCGACCTTCCCGGTCGACCGGACTCTGTCAGATTTTCTGACAGATTCCAACAGCTAGTTTTCTGTTAGGTTTTTGTTTTGGGATTTGATTCCAACAGCTATGAGAGGCTGTTTTGAGTTGTTTTTGACCCTTATAAATAGGAGGTCATTTCTATTGATAAGACATCTATCAAGAACAATTTTACAAAAGATTTTCAAGTGTTTTCCAAGTTTTCAATAGCTTTCTTTTGCAAAAGATTTCCAAAGCCAAAAATTGCCAACACCCCAACTTGTAGCCTTTACCTCTAGCTTCTCTCTAGCTTTTGCACTACACAATCCCATCAATCTACATCTACATACTTGGTTCTAGGATTGTGCTAAGTGAGCTTTTGTAAAGTGATCAAGTGTTGATCACTCATTTTCTTCTTGGAGTGAAGTTGTAGAGGCATCGGCCTCAAGGCGAGCGAGTGTGCTCAAGGTGGTGTTGCGGCATCACGAGAGACGGACAAGTGTGTCCTTGTATTGTTGATCCGGTGGGATCCTCAATAGTGAAAATCCTTCAAGTGTGAAGGCGGGGACGTAGAGCGTGGCTCGAACCTCGGAAACATATCGGCGTGTTTGCGTTTGCTCGAATTTTCTCTAACTCAACTCTCTTACTTTATTGCACTTATATTGTTCTATTTATTGCAAATTTACATTTGTGCGAATTGTTGTGTTAGAAATTTTAATTCCGCATAATTGTCATTTCATATAGCCATCACCTATTCACCCCCCCTCTAGGTGATCTCAATTAGTATCATAGCGATTTCAATTGGTATCAGAGCCTAACCCTACAACTTAGGTCTAACCACCTTAGGGAGATCCATATTTGGCTATATACATTTTTGTTGCATTTATATTTGCTTGTGCATTCATGGCATCCATGGACTTCTCTAGCATTAAATCCCCACCCAAATTTGATGGCTTGAACTTTCCCATTTGGAAAGTCAAGATGAACTTATTTTTGAAATCCTTAGGTGTTAGGGTAGCTAGGGCCATAACCAAAGATTTCATAGAACCTACAACCGATGAGAGCACATGATCCGAGGATACTTCCAAAGACTATGAGGCTAATGCTAGGGCACAATATGCATTGACCCAAGCATTAAATGAGGATGACCTTGCACGCATAATTAATTGTAAATCCGCATTTGAGGTTTGGAACATTCTTATTGTGACTCATGAGGGAACGTCGCAAGTCAAAAGAGCTAAGGTTGACTTGCTACGTTCTCAATATGAGAACTTTATATGTTTGATAATGAGAGCATTGATGACATGCTCACTCGTTTTACTAAGATCACTAACGCTTTATCTTCTATAGGAGACAAGATTGACAATGACCAAAAGATTCGAAAGGTCATTCGGGCTCTTCCCAAAGCTTGGGAAGTCAAGGCAACAACACTCAAGGAGCTTAATGACAAAGAGGAGATGGACTTCTCCGGCTTCATCGGAAATCTCAAGACACATGAGATGGAGATGAAGATTCGAGAAGAAAGGGAGGCACCCAAGAAGAAGACCATTGCCTTCAAAGCCACTCCTACCATACACGAAGAGGACGACTCATCGGAGGATTGCGATGAGGATTTCGCCATGCTCATCCGGAAGGTGGGCAAGATGTTCTACAAGAAGGGACGGCAAAGCAACTTCCGAAGAGGGAAACCTCAAGGAAGGTACGAGAAGAAAAGAGAAGAACCCGTCCTTGCTTCCATTGCAAGAAGATCGGTCACCTAATTGTCGATTGCCCCGCTCTCCAAGCAACCATCTCCAAGCATGGGAAGAAGAAGAAAGCTTTGGCCGCTACATGGGATGATACGGAGTCAGAATCCGAGGAGGAGATCGATACCGCCAACATGTGCTTTATGGCACAAGGTGAGGATTCATCTAAGGTATGTCTAGAAACTTCTATTGATGATGATGATCTTACAATGGATGAACTTGCTCAATTTTTTGAAGAATTGCAACATAGATATGAGATTTCACAATCTCATAATAAGAAATTGAAAAAGGAAAATGATGTTTTAAAGAACAAATATGATAATTGCTTAAATGAGAAGAATGTTTTATCTAGTGCTTTTGAAAAATTGAAAAGTGATTTTGAAAAATATAAATTGGCAAATAAAGGAAAAACCCCCATGGTCTCTTGTAATAAAAATGAATTTGTAGAGATTCAAAAACGGGTTGAAGTTTTAGACTCTACTCTTAAAAAGTGTGCATTTGATTTCAACAAGCTTGCATCTAGGTTTCCCAAAGGAATACCCCAAGGGAAACATGTTCATCATAAACATGCTACACATAAACATGCACACACACATAACCATGCTTTTATGTACAATAGTGGTAGAATTTACATTTGCACGCATTGTGGCCGCAAAGGCCATTTAGAAAAGTTTTGCTATGCTAAGAATAATGTTAAGAATAAATTTGTTTGGGTTCGCCCCGGATCTAATCCCAAAGGACCCACTAAGATTTGGGTACCAAAAGAGCCACCGAATTTAAATGATACAGGTATAGGTGGATCTACACCCTCAAAGACTTAGGAGGAGGTGGTGCCCGGGTGGTTGATGCATCGGAGCTTAAAGAACAAATCGTGCATGCATCGCTATCGTGGAGGCACCTATTTGTGGAGATTGCCCGTATTTTGGTAACATCTCCATTTAAGAGTTTAATTTTGTATATACAATTGTTATAGGATTGCTAGTTTAATTTTATGCCTCATTGATACATGATTAGTATAAACTTGCAACTTTATCATGATTGTATATGCCATGTCCAGTTTTTGATATCTAGTTGTTTATGCAATGTTTAAATGTCCACATGTATAGTTTATAATTTGTGATTATATACTTGTATACATATACACATTATTTTCATAAATAAAAATAAACATTTGTAAAATTTCCATATATAAAGCAAATACCTTAGAGATGGCAATTGCGCGCCTCAACTCATTTCACGAGGAATCAAGAGGAAGAAGTTCAGAACCCGTCACTGGGTATTCGGCTTTAACATCTCTAAAACTTTGTTTTAATATGGAAATTAAAAATTAAAATACCTTGTTTGTAACTTTGGTTGTCATAACAATTTAATGAAGATTACAACATGTTGATTGTAATTTTATATTTATAATATATCATATTTTTTTAATAAAATTATATTTTAAAAATTTTTTTTAGGCTGTATTTGCAGACAGGTTTCAGGCGAAACCGGTCGACCGACCATAGTCCCGGTCGACCGCTGCAGACCAGCAGAGCTCTCGGGATAATTCGGTCGACCGTGCCGGTCGACCGCTCTGAATTTACAGAGCTCTCGGGTTGGCGCCGGTCGACCGTTCGACGGATTCTGCCCTATATCTGTTATTTCTTTTCACTTTTTTTTTCTCTCTCTCTCTCACTCAGCCGACGAGCCCGAACTTTTCTCCCTCCAAAATTTTTCTCTTTCTCTCCAATCTCTCAACCGATCTCAAATTAATTTAAAACTCACTTGTAATTCCTTCTTCTACTTCCAGATCTTCAATTTCAGGATCATCCATCCGCTGGATTCGGAGAAATTCGGCTTTCACTGATCTAGGGTTTCAGTCCTTCAAGTTAAGGTAAAAATCCGTTTTTTGATTCTGTTTTTCATATCTTGCTTTGGAATCAACTATCTATTGTCATCAATTTTAGGTTTCTAAGCATCTAGATCAAGCCCTAACTTGTTTCAACCTAAAAATCTCATTTTTTTTTATTCCAAAATGTCAAAACGATCAAGGCAAGAGAAAGGCAAAGCCATTGCACAACCTTCAACTCCCAAACCTAAACGTCTTTTTGTCAGTGAACTTGCCGGTAATCGTCACATCAATCTTTCCACTAGAAAAATCAACTCGGGGAGATATGTTGTCATTCAAGATTTTGCGCATTTGGATATCCCCCAAATCTTTAGGAACAATGAACTAGACGAGTTCTTAACTATCAAGGAACAAGTCTATTCCTCTCTAGTTCCCTATTTTTATGCAAACTTTTCATTTGATGGGAACCGGATCAAATCTAGAGTGTTAGGTAGGGACATCGACCTTAGCATCGGTCGATTTGCTGATATCCTACATCTCACCCCTGGTGGTGTTGATGTGTATTCCTATGACCTACACACTTTTGAGTCCTATCCTGACGGTGAGTCTGCGCTCACCGCCTCTACCTTGATCCACGGGGATGACAACCCCGGTCTAGTAAGGAACGAAGTTGTGAGTAGGTTCACTCTCACTGCTCAGGTCCTTACTAAGATTATTTTCTACAACCTAGTCCCTAAGCATGGTGAGTATAGTAATGCTAGGGGTCCTACATCTCTGATTATCTATTGCCTTCTGCGAGGCATTAAGATAAATATCTCCCGACTCATTGCATCTCATATGGCTTCTGACCAAATTCGTATGTCCGGTCGAAGTCTTCCTTTTGGCATGCTGATTACTCACATTCTCAGAGCCCTCAACTTCGATCTTTCTGCTGAGATTTCAGAAGATCCCAATATAAACATTGATGGAGTTTTGTTGAAGAGGATGGAAGCACAGTTGCGTAGACACGCTCCTGAGCAACCTCCAATTCCACCTCCTGTTATTCCTGGATCTTCTTCTGCCCCAGGGTCATCTTCGGCCCCAGGGACTTCATCTGCGTCAGCCCCAGCTTTTCCTCCTGATCTTCAGTCTCTCATCTCTTCTGAGGTCCGCTCTCAGTTCGAGGCACATCAGGCCTGGATTGAGCAGCGCTGATTAGTACTCAATATTGCATATTTTACATCATAATCCCCATGCATATTACAAATAAATATATGAATTTTAATCCTCTTCTCTACATATTTGCAGGTACACATTTAAGAGAGAGATTTTCAAATAATCACTTAATTACCACTAATTAAGTGATTAATCCAAGCTTAAGGATAAAGCCAAATCTAAACCCAAGATCCAGAGAGATTCGCTCAACCAACAGATATTCTAGAATGTCCACGTGGCCAACAACCCCGTAACCACTCAGCAACAGAAATCCGTTGCTGAACGGATTCGGTTAAGTCGCGGACGCGCGGCAGGGCGCGGCAATCTAGGGCCGTTGGATCCCCGGATTTTGTGGCAACCACCTTATCTCCAGAAGCTTCTCAGTTCTCCTATAAATACTTCATTTGTACCTGCGAGAAAAAGAGATCAGAGAAGAGAGGAGATTAGTTTAGGGTTTGTAATTTTTAGTTGTTTTTCTCTAGTGTTCTTTCTTTAGATCTCTCTTCTCCTCCCTAGATTTCATTGCAAGAGAGATTTGTATGAGAGAGAGAGCTTGTATCAACAAGGAGTGACAACTTGGAGCTATACAAGGATTGATCCATTCTCTACATATCTACTTGAGCTTGATTCTATTTGTCTTCTTCACTTGCTTTTATTTTGCTTTGTTACTTGCTTTGTTAATTTCTAGCAATTCAATCATGCTTTGCTTTGCTTTTGTAATGTCTAGTAGCTAATTTCTTGTTCCATGTACTAGCTAACCACTACTCTTGCTAACTCCTAACTCATGGGTGAATGCTTTACTTCATCTTGCAATTTGTATGATCTTCTCTTCTCCGATGGGTTTTGTTTCATTTCTTGGCAAGAATCTTGTTGTAATTCTCCATATGATTCATGTGTGCCTCATGTAGAGCCTAGTCTTTGAACTAGTGCCTTGATGGAACATGGAGATGGAGCACCAATATGCTAATTGATGTACAACTTCACTACTTCCATTAGTGAAAGTTGTATGTTCTTCATTTGCATCCCTTGAGTGTATCTCTTGTGATTCCATTAGTGAAAGTCTATCTTGTAGGCCGATGACCATCTATGGAGGCTACAAGACAAGTCCAAGAATGTTTCCCCATCATCTTAGTGGGAAAGTAATTAGATCACAAGCAAGACAAATACATGCCGATGAATCAACATGAGGCACGCATCACTATCACGGAGTTTAGTAAGTCTTTAGCAAGGTAGTTAAGGTTAGCTAGTCATGGATTTCTTGCATTCAAAGTTTTCTTGATTTTACTTTCTTTTTAGTTGTTAGTTCAAATCCATCTCAATCTTGATTTCTCCCGATTTCCACCATGAACATAGCCACTAATTCTTTTATTGTTTTTCTTTTGATTCTTTATTCTTGTAAACAAAGAAGAGTTCTCGTTTTATCTTCTCACGTGTATCGTAACGTTTCTACACTAGCTCTCCCTGAGATCCGACTCGGTATAGCCCTAGGCTATAGCGGAGACAAGAAAGGGTACATCAAATACATCTTTATACACATAATAAGTACACCTTTTCCGTCTAAACAAAATGGCGCCGTTGCCGGGGAGAGCGACGGTATTTTTAAAAGTGAGAAACTAAACGATATATCTTCTCTGTTGCAGGTACAGGTTGAAGATTCAGAAATATTTGCACAGCAGAATCATATAAGTGGACCTGGGCCTCTGCTCAAGAAAGCAGAGCCCAGGATCCCTCTATTGTGTCGCGGATCCACAAGAATTGCCGTGGGAACGCGGCACTTTAGAGTTCACTACTTACAAAATTTTTGCAGGGGCTTCTGCTCTGCAAGATACTGCTGCCTATATACTTCATTTCCTGTATACTTCACTGTATTCCTGTTAATTAATTCAACAGTAAGTAATTGGTTGATAATTGCTAAAAAATTGTTAGACATCTTGCATTATAGGCACGTGTCTTTCAATTACTTTAAATTTACTGTTGAAGAGTGCGTGGGACAAGGTACGTGATTCATTGCATATAGACTAAGACTCACTCTTTGTTTGATTTTTCTTACTTGGAGTGAACCTTGTTTGTTTCTATATCGTACACTTGCACAATTAATTCTAAGGGCAATTCCTGTAAATAACATAAGGTGGGGGAGGTCATTACCCTTTCCTTAGCCCGGAAATCATTTTCCCCACGTACTCACAATCCTAAGCTTGTAAATAAAATTTGATAGACGTTGGCCCTAGGGACATCCGGACTCACTTAGGAGATTTTCCTAAGGGGGAAAAGTGTTGGAAATTGACTTCTGTAAAATCAGTGTCTAGGAAAGGGGTTAAGGGCCGAAAGCCCGAAGGTTGTTGGTTACTTAATTAAGGAACGTCTTCGGACGGAAAACCTCCCAACGACTTTACCCTTCCCTGGCTGATTTGCTTATAGTCAAGGTCTACACTAAACCTCCTGTGGACAGTCTATTTAGGAGTCATCTAGGACCAGAAACCCTAGACAAGCTTGGATTGATTTTTTCTTTTGTTGTTTGTTATTTTTTTTCTTTTTCGCTGGTGTGATCGGTGTACGTTGTTTGTGATTGTATATACGATAGTGGTTTTAATTCTACACTTGCACTTACACATCCACTTCACACCATGACCAACAACGTCTCACTTCAGGATCGATTTTATCCGATTCGCACCTCCATTCCTTCATGCATTCTTCTCCCCGAGCCTAATGGAAACAATTTTGAGCTAAAACCACAATTCATTAGTACACTTCCTCATTTCCATGGTCTAGAGTCTGAGGATGCGTACCTCTTTATTCGTGAGTTTGAAGAGGTATGCCAAATGATGAGAATTTCCCAACTTCTGAGGATGCTATTAGGTTACGGTTCATACCGTTTGCACTTAAAGATTTAGCTAAGAAATGGCTTTATAATCTTCCTGTCAGTTCCATATCTTCATGGGATGATTTTGTTAAGGTCTTTCTTAGGAAATTCTATTCTATCCACAAAACAGCCCTCATGAGAAAAAACATAATGCAATTCAAGCAAGAACAAAATGAACCTTTCTGGAAATATCTTGAGCGTTTCAAAGATCTTTTAGCCCTATGTCCCCATCACGGCATAGAGAAATGGCGGCTATGCCAGATTATCTATGATGGATTAGATTACCAAACGAAAACACTTTTAGAATCCATGTGCCAAGGGGAATTTCTGAAGAAAGATGAACATCAGGGGTGGGATCTCTTTGAAACCCTAGCTGAGAAAACCATTCAGTGGGAGTCATGCCCTGATAAACCGACTCCCACCACTTCCAGAACTGGTACACAATCCAAAGAATCCTCTCTAGCTTCAGAAACCAAGATCACACAATTAATGAAGAGGATAGAGTTGCTTGAGTCAATAGGGAATTCTGTGGTCAACCAGGTCAACCCATTGCCTTTGATTAGACCAGGTTGCACCAAATGTCAAGACCTTAGCCATGTTGTTGAGGAGTGCCCATTGTATCAGCCCCCATTTCAGGAGAACATGAATGCAGCATTTACCAGACCCCCATACTCCAACACTTACAATTCAGGATGGCAGAACCATCCAAATTTTTCATGGAGTCAGTCTGGTCCTGAGCATCATATGCCACCACTTCCATATCCAAACAATGCTCAGTTTCATCCATCCAGTTTCAGTCAGAATTCACTGTATGTTCATCCACCTCAAAGTCCACCACAGTCATATCAGTCTTATCAGAATCCACCACCATATTACCAATCACAGTTCCAATCTCCATATCCTCAACATCCACCCCAAAATAATTCTGAAATATCTGAGTTGAAACAAATGATAGAAACCTTAACAAAGAACCAGCAACAGGAGTTGAATGAAATGAAGGTCCAGATCAAGCAATTGGCTGAGAATCAAAAAGGACTGTTCTTAAGCCAGCCATTGCTACATCCCAAAGTTGAAAATTCAGGACCCAGTCACTGTCATGCCATTCATACCCTGAGATCTGGTAAACAAGTTGACAATAAGGTTTCTAGTCCACAATCTCATCCAGTACCAAAGCAAACTCCTCATGTCCCAATGTCACCAACTTTTGACAAACCATCCTCTAGTTCAGAGCCATCCACTTCCAAGGCCAAGGGTGAAGAAAAGGTAGATGAGCATACATACAAGCCTATTGTTCCATATCCAATAGGCTGAGAAATAACAAGTCAAATGCTCACATGGAGAAAATAAAAGAAACATTCAATAAGGTCCAAGTCAATGTCCCTCTTCTTGATGCCATTCAACAAGTGCCATCATATGCCAAATTTTTGAAGGAAATGTGCACCAAGAAGAGAAAGACCCAAGTCCCTAAAAAAGTCTTCCTAACATCATCCATCAATGAGTTGCTCACTGGTCCAATTCCTGTTAAGTACAAAGACCCAGGGAGCCCCACCATTTCATGCATCATAGGACAGACTACAATAAATAGGGCACTTCTTGATTTGGGGGCCAGTATCAATCTCCTGCCTTTCTCTGTGTACCAACAATTGGGGTTAGGTGATCTCCACCCAACCCAAATGACCATTCAATTGGCTGATCGCTCTGTTACTAAACCCAAGGGGGTAATTCAAGATGTCCTTGTCAAAGTTGGAGAATTCTTTTATCCTGTTGACTTTGTTGTCCTTGAAACAAAACCAGTATCAAATTCCAATCAAAGGGCACAAATTCCTGTCATTCTGGGTCGACCATTCCTGGCTACTGCAAATGCAATCATTAATTGCCGGAATGGATCTATGAGGTTGACTTTTGGTAACATGACACATGAACACAATGTCTTCCACACACAGCCTCACAAAACAAAAGATCAAACATTTGAGGTTAATTTCATTAGTAACAATTGTGAGGAGGAAGGTGAAGATCCAAAAGATGAGTCACAACCTTGTGATTCTCTTATCCGAGTACCCTTTCAAACGGGGAAAGTTGATTTGGATACTTTCACTTTCAATAAGCCAACTGAGACTGTATTTGAACCTCCAATTGATATATCATTTGAAGACTTGTTTGCTGAAGAGATTATGTGCTTAGATGAGTCAACTCGGGGTAAGTTAGCTAATTGTCCACTTCCGGATGTTGACTTGAGCTTTGAAGAATTATATGGAGAGGAGTTAAAATTTCTAAACACTGGAAGTGATGAGATTCTGAGTGAGAGTGATGATAAGGACTTTGTGTGTGAACGATGTGGTGGAGAGAGTATGAATGAACATAACAACCAATTGAAACTGGAATCACCTAGGGTAAGAACAATTCAGACCGTTTCCCAATGGAGTTCAAGAAAGAGAACACATTGGAACGATGGGAAACGGGCCAGAGGGAAGCGACCAAAAACCCAGGTGAGAGTTACATTTGTATATTCCTTGTAAATAATTTTTCCTACCTCTTACCTGTTTCATGCATACATTTACCATAATGCATTGAGGACAATGCATGAAATAAGTGTGGGGGAGGGTTTACTAACATAGGATTTTCTATTTTCTTTTAGGTTTTTATTTTCTTTTAGATTTTATCTTTCTTTGTAGATTTTCTATTTTCTTTTAGATTTTACTTTTAGTAAAATAAATAAAAAAAAGAAACAAAAATAAAAACTTTTTGAAATAAAAGACAAAGTTTTGATCTATTTTTAAGAAAATTAAGATGTATCTTAGAGATTAAGAAAGCCTTAATTATGACATCTTAAACCTAGTTGAAGTAATAGATCTTGTTTGAAATTATAGGCTAAGTAAGTAAAATTGGTGAGATATTATTATCTTGAATTTTTTGCCTTAGATAATATGCACTTTACACTTACACATTTCTTGGGATGGAGACAAAGACCAAAAATGCCATATAAATAAAAAAAAAAGAGAGAAAAAAGAAAAAAATATATAAAAAAAATCACTTATTAAGCTGGGTAATTGTGCCTCAAGAAGCATGATTATTCACGCCTAACGGTGATTAAGAATAATCCCTCTTAGTTTTGTGCCTTTTTCACTCGAGTCCTTAAACCCGAGGGATGTTTCCTCATCTGGTGCCCTAAGACCATCTGGTCTGGGAGTCATCGGTTATAGGCTCGCTACATGGGTGAATTAGAAAGCCTAATAAACTAAGGGAAGAAAAAAAAAGAAAAAAAAAATAATATAATAAATGGCTTGATGGTTGGAGTTGAAATCCCAGAAACCTTCACTGTGCACGGTGTGCATATTATCTAGGTTTTATGAAAGATAAAAATATTCAATCCAATTTTGAACTCTTACCTTAATTAAAGAAAAATCTTGCATGGATACTAAATTTAAGAAAGAATGATTATAGGTGGACTTATGACCTAGGATCACTTATATTTTCGCAAAATAGTTCGTAAACTTGTCTCTTATTCAAAAATGCGTTTTGAAAATACTAACATTTGTCTTCTTTCTTTATGGATTTTGTGGGTGTAATCCGCTGAAAACCCTCAGGAGACAACACTCCTCCTCTAGGGTGACCTAGAGGTTTAACGGCTTGTTGCACATGCTCAGTGCAATCGCGTCACCTGCGAAAGTGGTGTAATAACTGGTAGTATAGATTTTCTTTTCTTTGTTTTGCTCGGGACGAGCAAACGAATAAGTGTGGGGGTGTGATTAGTACTCAATATTGCATATTTTACATCATAATCCCCATGCATATTACAAATAAATATATGAATTTAATCCTCTTCTCTACATATTTGCAGGTACACATTTAAGAGAGAGATTTTCAAATAATCACTTAATTACCACTAATTAAGTGATTAATCCAAGCTTAAGGATAAAGCCAAATCTAAACCCAAGATCCAGAGAGATTCGCTCAACCAACAGATATTCTAGAATGTCCACGTGGCCAACAACCCCGTAACCACTCAGCAACAGAAATCCGTTGCTGAACGGATTCGGTTAAGTCGCGGACGCGCGGCAGGGCGCGGCAATCTAGGGCCGTTGGATCCCGGATTTTGTGGCAACCACCTTATCTCCAGAAGCTTCTCAGTTCTCCTATAAATACTTCATTTGTACCTGCGAGAAAAAGAGATCAGAAGAGAGAGGAGATTAGTTTAGGGTTTGTAATTTTTAGTTGTTTTTCTCTAGTGTTCTTTCTTTAGATCTCTCTTCTCCTCCCTAGATTCATTGCAAGAGAGATTTGTATGAGAGAAGAGCTTGTATCAACAAGGAGTGACAACTTGGAGCTATACAAGGATTGATCCATTCTCTACATATCTACTTGAGCTTGATTCTAGTTTGTCTTCTTCACTTGCTTTTATTTTGCTTTGTTACTTGCTTTGTTAATTTCTAGCAATTCAATCATGCTTTGCTTTGCTTTTGTAATGTCTAGTAGCTAATTTCTTGTTCCATGTACTAGCTAACCACTACTCTTGCTAACTCCTAACTCATGGTGAATGCTTTACTTCATCTTGCAATTTGTATGATCTTCTCTTCTCCGATGGGTTTTGTTTCATTTCTTGGCAAGAATCTTGTTGTAATTCTCCATATGATTCATGTGTGCCTCATGTAGAGCCTAGTCTTTGAACTAGTGCCTTGATGGAACATGGAGATGGAGCACCAATATGCTAATTGATGTACAACTTCACTACTTCCATTAGTGAAAGTTGTATGTTCTTCATTTGCATCCCTTGAGTGTATCTCTTGTGATTCCATTAGTGAAAGTCTATCTTGTAGGCCGATGACCATCTATGGAGGCTACAAGACAAGTCCAAGAATGTTTCCCCATCATCTTAGTGGGAAGTAATTAGATCACAAGCAAGACAAATACATGCCGATGAATCAACATGAGGCACGCATCACTATCACGGAGTTTAGTAAGTCTTTAGCAAGGTAGTTAAGGTTAGCTAGTCATGGATTTTTGCATTCAAAGTTTTCTTGATTTTACTTTCTTTTTAGTTGTTAGTTCAAATCCATCTCAATCTTGATTTCTCCCCGATTTCCACCATGAACATAGCCACTAATTCTTTTATTTGTTTTTCTTTTGATTCTTTATTCTTGTAAACAAAGAAGAGTTCTCGTTTTATCTTCTCACGTGTATCGTAACGTTTCTACACTAGCTCTCCCTGAGATCCGACTCGTATAGCCCTAGGCTATAGCGGAGACAAGAAAGGGTACATCAAATACATCTTTATACACATAATAAGTACACCTTTTCCGTCTAAACAAGCGCGATACAGCTTTTTCGTGCAGAGCTGGATGCACGATTTCAGCGTGAGGCCGCTGCTCGAGCGGAGATAGACTCTCGCATCCAGGGTCTTAGGAATGACATGTCATATATTGCTGACTCCATGAGATTTGTGGATGTTCAGTTTGATGCTCTTTTCACCAAATTTGACATGATTCCTCCTGATCCACTTCCATCGCTCGTCCACTTCCCTCTTCTGGTCCTCCATTTCCTACCAGAGCTCCATCATCTGCTCCTCCACCTCGACCTCTCGGGTTGACAGCATTGATCCAGAGGGGCGACAGCTTCTTCAGAGGAAGATGGTGATGGTGACAAGACTATGGCCGAAGGCATGGAGCACTCGTCAGAGGACGGAGACGATGACGGTGATGACGGTGATGCGTGCTGAGGAGTGACCTCCCCTTTTGATGATGTCAAAAAGGGGGAGAGTTATTTGGGGAGAGTTATCTTGAGAGAGATATTTTGTGATGTAGTACTTTGTGTGTTGATATTTGTGCGTTTTGGACATGTAGTATTTGTGTGTTTTGGACATGTAGTATTTATTTTGTTTTGGACATGTATTTGGACATATTTCTACATGTATTTCTATTATGCTTTGTGGACGTGTTTCTTTATATGTATCCTTTTGTATGAACCCATGTTCTATCTTTATCTATGACATGAGTATTTGCTCTATGATATGAGTACTTGTTGGCATGGAAATATGGTGTTTGTCATTTTTTTTATACTATGCCTGAGTATGATTTGTGTCATTTATGATATGCATGTGTTGAGGGGGAGCTTCATTTGAAGTCTCTACCCAAATATTTTTGTGATAACTACATATGTTTTGTCATCATCAAAAAGGGGGAGATTGTTGGCCCAAGGCCATTTGCCCGATATCTCCATGGTTATTTGATGATAACAAAACATATTTAGTTATGTATTTAACATTTGTGTTTCAGAATATTTCAGGTTATTTAACAGGTTGTTTTTGACGGCTCCGCTAAAAGACTCACAAGTTTGGACGCCGCAAAAATGAAGATTCCCAAGCTATGCACAACTAGGATGCTTCGGGATCAAGATGATGATGTGAAGATCAGACAAGATCAAGACGATAAAGAAAAACAAGATTTGTATTTTTGTTTTTAGAAATTGTGTCAAACCCTAGATGATAGAAGTAGAGGATTGGGATTACACACACACACACACCTATTCAGTTTTTTAAGGGGCTTCAAAAATGATTTCAAAATCCTTTCCTAACATGTTTTGGAAATTAAGTTAGAAATATTTAAGTTTTTGGAAAAAACAATTTTTTTTTGAGAAAAACAAGTTTTTAATAAAAAGGATTTATATCAAAATATTTAAACATGATAGAGTATTGACACAGGCTCATACTCTAAGTTTTTACAAGTTTTAAAATATAAAACTTAAAAGATAAAACCATTTCCCAAATTTTCTGGTTCTGGCAGTTCTGATTTTTCAGAACTGACAGTGGCCGGTCGACCGCGTCGGTCGACCGGACGTGCACAGATTGTGCACGAGTATCAGTCGACCGCAACGGTCGACCGATCTCTTTGTTTTGCTCTCGGGAAACTCGGTCGACCGAGGCGGTCGACCGTAGGTCCCCAACGGTCGGATTTTTGACCGTTGGCGGTCGACCGTCCCGGTCGACCGGACTCTGTCAGATTTTCTGACAGATTCCAACAGCTAGTTTTCTGTCAGGTTTTTGTTTTGGGATTTGATTCCAACAGCTATGAGAGGCTGTTTTGAGTTGTTTTTGACCCCTATAAATAGGAGGTCATTTCTATTTGATAAGACATCTATCAAGAACAATTTTACAAAAGATTTTCAAGTGTTTTCCAAGTTTTCAATAGCTTTCTTTTGCAAAAGATTTCCAAAGCCAAAAATTGCCAACACCCCAACTTGTAGCGTTTACCTCTAGCTTCTCTCTAGCTTTTGCACTACACAATCCCATCAATCTACATCTACATACTTGGTTCTAGGATTGTGCTAAGTGAGCTTTTGTAAAGTGATCAAGTGTTGATCACTCATTTTCTTCTTGGAGTGAAGTTGTAGAGGCATCGGCCTCAAGGCGAGCGAGTGTGCTCAAGGTGGTGTTGCGGCATCACGAGACGGACAAGTGTGTCCTTGTATTGTTGATCCGGTGGGATCCTCAATAGTGAAAATCCTTCAAGTGTGAAGGCGGGGACGTAGAGCGTGGCTCGAACCTCGGAAACATATCGGCGTGTTTGCGTTTGCTCGAATTTTCTCTAACTCAACTCTCTTACTTTATTGCACTTATATTGTTCTATTTATTGCAAATTTACATTTGTGCGAATTGTTGTGTTAGAAATTTTTAATTCCGCATAATGTCATTTCATATAGCCATCACCTATTCACCCCCCCTCTAGGTGATCTCAATTAGTATCATAGCGATTTCAATGGTATCAGAGCCTAACCCTACAACTTAGGTCTAACCACCTTAGGGAGATCCATATTGGCTATATACATTTTTGTTGCATTTATATTTGCTTGTGCATTCATGGCATCCATGGACTTCTCTAGCATTAATCCCCACCCAAATTTGATGGCTTGAACTTTCCAATTTGGAAGTCAAGATGAACTTATTTTTGAAATCCTTAGGTGTTAGGGTAGCTAGGCCATAACCAAAGATTTCATAGAACCTACAACCGATGAGAGCACATGGTCCGAGGATACTTCCAAAGACTATGAGGCTAATGCTAGGGCACAATATGCATTGACCCAATCATTAAATGAGAATGACCTTGCAACGCATAATTATTTGTAAATCCGCATTTGAGGTTTGGAACATTCTTATTGTGACTCATGAGGGAACGTCACAAGTCAAAAGAGCTAAGGTTGACTTGCTACGTTCTCAATATGAGAACTTTTATATGTTTGATAATGAGAGCATTGTTGATGACATGCTCACTCGTTTTACTAAGATCACTAACGCTTTATCTTCTCTAGGAGACAAGATTGACAATGACCAAAAGATTCGAAAGGTCATTCGGGCTCTTCCCAAAGCTTGGGAAGTCAAGGCAACAACACTCAAGGAGCTTAATGACAAAGAGGAGATGGACTTCTCCGGCTTCATCGGAAATCTCAAGACACATGAGATGGAGATGAAGGTTGAGAAGAAAGGAGGCACCCAAGAAGAAGACCATTGCCTTCAAAGCCACTCCTACCATACACGAAGGAAGAGGACGCTCATCGGAGGATTGCGATGAGGATTTCGCCATGCTCATCCGGAAGGTGGGCAAGATGTTCTACAAGAAGGGACGGCAAAGCAACTTCTGAAGAGGGAAACCTCAAGGAAGGTACGAGAAGAAAAGAGAAGAACCCGGTCCTTGCTTCCTTGCAAGAAGATCGGTCACCTAATTGCGATTGCCCCGCTCTCCAAGCAACCATCTCCAAGCATGGGAAGAAGAAGAAAGCTTTAGCCGCTACATGGGATGATACGGAGTCAGAATCCGAGGAGGAGATCGACACCGCCAACATGTACTTTATGGCACAAGGTGAGGATTCATCTAAGGTATGTCTAGAAACTTCTATGTGATGATGATCTTACATGGATGAACTTGCTCAATTTTTTGAAGAATTGCAACATAGATATGAGATTTCACAATCTCATAATAAGAAATTGAAAAGGAAAATGATGTTTTTAAAGAACAAATATGATAATTGCTTAAATGAGAAAATGTTTTTATCTAGTGCTTTTGAAAATTGAAAAGTGATTTTGAAAAATATAAATTGGCAAATAAAGGAAAAACCCCCATGGTCTCTTGTAATAAAAATGAATTTGTAGAGATTCAAAAACGGGTTGAAGTTTTAGACTCTACTCTTAAAAAGTGTGCATTTGATTTCAACAAGCTTGCATCTAGGTTTCCCAAAGGAATAGCCAAGGGAAACATGTTCATCATAAACATGCTACACATAAACATGCACACACACATAACCATGCTTTTATGTACAATAGTGGTAGAATTTACATTTGCACGCATTGTGGCCGCAAAGGCCATTTAGAAAAGTTTTGTTATGCTAAGAATAATGTTAAGAATAAATTTGTTTGGGTTCGCCCCGGATCTAATCCCAAAGGACCCACTAAGATTTGGTACCAAAGAGCCACCGAATTTAAATGATACAGGTATAGGTGGATCTACACCCTCCAAGACTTAGGAGGAGGTTGTGCTCGGGTGGTTGATGCATCGGAGCTTAAAGAACAAATCGTGCATGCATCGCTATCGTGGAGGCACCTATTTTGTGGAGATTGCCCGTATTTTGGTAACATCTCCATTTAAGAGTTTAATTTTATATATACAATTGTTATAGGATTGCTAGTTTAATTTTATGCCTCATGATACATGATTAGTATAAACTTGCAACTCTATCATGATTGTATATGCCATGTCCAGTTTTGATTCTAGTTGTTTATGCAATGTTTAAATGTCCACATGTATAGTTTATAATTTGTGATTATATACTTGTATACATATACACATTATTTTCATAAATAAAAATACATTTGTAAAATTTCCATATATAAAGCAAATACCTTAGAGATGGCAATTGCGCGCCTCACTCATTTCTCGAGGAATCAAGAGGAAGAAGTTCAGAACCCGTCACTGGGTATTCGGCTTTAACATCTCTAAAACTTTGTTTTAATATGGAAATTAAAAATTAAAATACCTTGTTTGTAACTTTGGTTTCATAACAATTTAATGAAGATTACAACATGTTGATTGTAATTTTATATTTAATATATATCATATTTTTTTAATAAAATTATATTTTTAAAATTTTTTTTAGGTTGTATTTGCAGACAGGTTTCAGGCGAAACCGGTCGACCGCCATAGTCCCGGTCGACCGCTGCAGACCAGCAGAGCTCTCGGTGATAATTCGGTCGACCGTTGCCGGTCGACCGCTCTGAATTTACAGAGCTCTCGGGTTGGCGCCGTTCGACCGAAAGTCAACCCCGGTCGACCGTTCGACGGATTCTGCCCTATATCTGTTATTTCTTTTCACTTTTTTTTTTCTCTCTCTCTCTCTCTCACTCACCGACGAGCCCGAACTTTTCTCCCTCCAAATTTTTTCTCTTTCTCTCCAATCTCTCAACCGATCTCAAATTAATTTAAAACCCACTTGTAATTCCTCTTCTACTTCCAGATCTTCAATTTCAGGATATCCCATCCGCTGGATTCGGAGAAATTCGGCTTTCACTGATCTAGGGTTTCAGTCCTTCAAGTTAAGGTAAAAATCCGTTTTTTGATTCTGTTTTTCATATCTTGCTTTGGAATCAACTATCTATTGTCATCAATTCTGGTTTCTAAGCATCTAGATCAGCCCTAACTTGTTTCAACCTAAAATCTCATTTTTTTTATTCCAAAATGTTAAAACGATCAAGACAAGAGAAAGGCAAAGCCATTGCACAACCTTCAACTCCCAAACCTAAACTTCTTTTTGTCAGTGAACTTGCCAGTAATTGTCACATCAATCTTTCCACTAGAAAAATCAACTCGTGGAGATATGTTGTCATTCAGTTTTGCGCATTTGGATATCCCCAAATCTTTAGGAACAATGAACTAGACGAGTTCTTAACTATCAAGGAACAAGTCTATTCCTCTCTAGTTCCCTATTTTTATGCAAACTTTTCATTTGATGGGA
>JAVJIF010001181.1:0-123841 GCA_038442645.1 Agave tequilana | reverse complement strand
ACGTACTTTGTTGCGTATTCAGCTTTTCAACCGTATTTTCCGAATTACCTTCCGTATTTATCCGATTTCAATTTCAAATATCATTTTCCAATTTATTAGATTTTATGTGATTTTCTGGAATTTTCTAGAATTAAAATGAATTTCTTCAAAACCGGTGTCGACCAGCGCCGCTGATCAATTTTCTGATTTGTATTTTCCAAACTGTTAGGAATTTTCAGAAAGTCCTTTAGACTTTATTAATTAGAATCCTATTTCTTAAATAAAGCCTTTTTCTGAGGATTTTAGGATTTTGTGAAAATTCCCACGGAGTCGGTAAATTACTGATACCGAGATTTTTATAATTAAAACTATAAGGTATTTCTCAGAAAGGACTTCATTTTAAGTCTTTTATATTATTATAGATTTTTGGTGAAAATTTGGAGTCGTTCCGAGATACTTGATTTCGGGACGTATCCGGTATTTCCGAAATGTTTTCCGTACTTTCGACTTTGTCCCGAGGAACCCACGGTTTTAATTTCATAATTTTCTGAGTTAGGGAAAATATCCTTTCAATTAATTTCCTTCTTTTTCTTTTTTCTATTTTCTCTTCCTTCTTCATTAAGCCAAAAGAGTTTTGAATTTCCAAAATCCCAATTATTTCCACCTCTCCACTTTCCACACTCTTCCACATTAATTGCTTCATTAATGACCCTCCACCTCACCTCCAAATGGCTCCATTTGATTGGCCAAGGAAGCCACCTCATCTCCACTTGGCTTCATTTGATTGGTCAAGAAAATATCTCATTTACACATTTGCACAAAAGCCCCTCTCTTTCTTAAAATTCCATCCCCTTTACAAATTCAAAATCCTATTTAAACCAAACCCTTTACATTTTCATCCTTTACTTCATTTCCTCAAGAATTCCAACCTTAGCAAAATCTCTCTCTTTCTCAAAGCAAACCCTAGGTCTCCTTGCCATCTCAAGAACCGCAACTTGGATTTTGGGATCGTCCGAGTTATCGCCGAGAATCAAGTTGGTATTTCGGCTCGTCCGGAACTCGTAGAAACTCCAAACGACCGTTCGAGGTGAGTATCTTTACTCACCAAGACTAGTAATATTCTTAGCATACTTGTATTGATAGATCATGTCACTTTATGTTATAAAAATCCTATTTTTATCCATTCAAAATAACCACCACAAAATCTGGATTTTAGTCAGACCACAGCCTATTTCAGAACATCGGTCGACCGGCCCTATGGGGGCAGTCGACCGATATGCACAAACGTGCACAGAATTGGGCTAGCGGTCGACCGGTCCATAGACCAGTCGACCGGCTAGGAGACCTGGAGCTCACCTGGAGCTCCAGATTCGGTACGGTCGACCGGCAGTCGACCGATACCCTACCGCCCGTGCAAAGCCCAGTCGACCGGCAGTCGACCGGTCGATTCTGGAGCTCACGCACTTTGGCCAGTCGACCGGCAGTAGACTGGCAACCCTACCGCCTTCACAAACCCCGGTCGACCGGCACTCGACCGGAGGTCGACCGCCAGTTCAAAACTGTGCCAGACTTCTGTTTTCTTTTCTGTTTTAAATTTTGATCGTTCATTGATACATGTATGATATGCTAGTATTGTTTATGCTTCCTAATTGATACCACATGACATGTTACCATGTATCTTCATGTTAGACTTGTTAATTAAAATGTATATCTCCACTTTATCATGCTATCACTTGTACCAAGCATGATTGATTTGACCTTTACATAAAATAGACCAACTTATATTGGGTCCGGGGGAGACCATGCGGATATCGATTGTGTTCGTGTTTACAGTGGTTTTAGGAAGTGTTGTGCAACCCATGTTCCAGTCTGACCTGCGGTACACCAGGGGACTGAGGGGAGAGCTTGCTCCCTGTATTGCTGGTACCATATTGATAAGGGCATACATAAGTCCCTTTTATTGAGGCCTAGCGGCTGGGTTCCGTTACAAGCACGGAACATTATTGGGCCGTTATCCCGGGCATGCACGGGATCCACTGTAAACATAGTTCATCGATACAACCGCTGATTTCCAATAACCCCCTTGCTTTATTGGGATATGGATCTATGTGCACTGGGACGCTGGACCACATAGCTAGATATCACGATGAAACAAGTAATAATAATAAGACATTAATTGTAGATGTATTGTTTTAAGACTTTAGATTTCCATGCTTTATCCTTTATATTGCTATATCTTATTTACTCGTATCCATTAGCCATTTGGCCATATCTCGTTTATTGTTATATGTCTTGATTCTGTGGATTTGCATATTCAGATTCCGAGACTTGGAACGAAGTGGATCCATCCACTGAGGACCAAGAGTACCTCAGTGAGCAGGCCGACCAACTCTAGTTCCTCCAGTACCGTACTCTTCATTTTTGGCTCACGCGTCTTCCTTTCTTACGTGAGCATCTTGTATACATTTGTATATCTTCTTTTGGACTTGTTGTGAAACAAAACACTTGTAAAGTGTATCAGTTCATAACTTGTACTTGTACTTTATTGTTGGCATATATGAATATACCACGCTTGTGTTATATTCTGATCCTGTATTGTATTGTACTTTTACGCTTAGCGTATATACGTGGGGGCAGTTCTGACCTACGTATATACGTCGCGGTGACGTGTCCGTATCCGCCAGGATCGGGGCGTTACAGGTTGGTATCAGAGCCTAGGCTCTTAAACCTAAAGTACAATCAAGTGGCAAATTCTAGTAATTTGCTTATGCCAATTATAATGTACAAAGTTATAGAGTCCGTCTTGCTTCCTTCAATTATCAATTCCTTCGTATCCTAAACTCCCTTCCATTGTTTCCAATTCCAGTTATCATACGGTATGGAGCGTCGCTCGGGTCGGAACAATGTCGGGCAAGTCCCGAATGGACCCAATGGACCAGTAGGAGGAGAGAATGTTGATGTGCTGAGGATCATTCAAGCCATGATGGTGACCCAGCAACAACAGGTGGAAGTACAGCAGCAGCAGACTGAGCTCCTGAGGCAAGAGCTAACAGCCCCAAAGGAACCAAAGCCGGGGAATGTATCGGATTTCCGGAGATTGCAGCCTGCAGTGTTCACGGGGAGTGAGGAGCCATTGGAGGCAGAACAATGGTTGACGGACACGACAGACCTGCTGACCGCAGCTCGTGTCCCACAGGAGAGTCAAGTTGAGGTCGCTAAGATCCAGCTGAAGGACATAGCTCGGACTTGGTGGCTTGCAGAGGAGGCTCGCTTGGAGAGGCCTATCACTTGGGCTACCTTCTCCAAGAGTTTCTACAGCCGCTTCTTTCCGGCTACAGCACAGGAGGAGATGGAGGAGCAATTCATCGGGCTCAAGCAGGGAAACAAGTCGGTAGATGAATATGCAGCAGACTTCCTTAGACTCAGCCGTTTCGCTCCTTATATGGTGACGGACGAAGAGAAGCGAGCGAGCAGGTTTCAGAAGGGTCTTCGGATGGATATTCAGATGTACATGATGTCTCAGGAGTTGAAGACATATGCAAGTGTTCTCTCTACCGCTCGGAAAGTAGAGCGGGGGTTTGAGAAGACTTGGGGGATCAGATGGGACAGCAGGCCATGAAGAGGCCATTTGTGCCTATGGGGCGAGGAGTTCCATTCAGAGTGGCGAAGATCCAGAGGCAGCCTTTCAGACCAGCGCCTTATCAGCCAGCCCAATCACTTCCTGTCTGCAACTTTTGTGGGAAGCTAGGGCACATTCGACCCAATTGCCGGAGGGCAAATGGTTTGTGTTTATGGTGTGGGTCTCGAGATCATGCAGTAGAGACTTGTCCACACCGGAGATTTGGGACAACCAACCAGACCTTGCCAGCACTTCCAGGGCCGAGTGGACAGCGGGTAGTACCAGGACCGCTTGGGCAGAGAAGTCAGGGACCGGCAGTGAGGAGAGACCAGGGCCAGTGGTGAGGAGACCACCCCTTCCTCCACAGCATATGATACGCCCAGTGCAGAAAGGAGGCAGGACAGCAGCCGGGCGTGGCAGGGGTCAGGCTTACAACCTGACGGAGGCAGAGGCTGAGGCATCAGAGGAGGTGATTACAGGTAACATCAGTGTACATTCACATCGGTTCTCGCCTTATTTGATTCAGGCGCATCCCATTGTTACATCTCCGATAAATTTGTGGCCGTCCATTCTATTCCTGTTAGATTACTAGACCACAAGTGGGAGATAAGTACCGGGAATGGGGTAGTCTTATCATCTAGAGTATGTACTGACTGTCCAGTAGAACTGTGTGACAAGGTCTTAGCCATAGATATGCTCGTGCTCGATACTAAGGGGTACGATGTGATCTTAGGCATGACCTGGCTCAGTCAGTATCATGCTATAATTGATTGTAGAGAGAAGAAGATCAATTTAGAATTCCCCATCAGCCTGAGTTTCAGTTTAGTGGAGAAGTGAAGTCCACTAAGGGAAAGCAGATCATTTCATCGGAAGTTCAGAAGCAGAAGGTGCCAGTGTGGGATGAATTCCCGGAGGTGTTTGCGGAGATTACAGGATTGCCACCTGTCAGGACGATTGAGTTCTCCATTGAGACTATCCCAGGGGCATCTCCTATATCTAAGGCTCCGTACAGGATGGCACCAACAGAGTTGGAAATCCTGAAGAAGCAGCTGCAGGAGTTATCAGATAAGGGATTGATCAGGCCAAGTACTTCACCGTGGGGAGCTCCAGTATTGTTGGCCAATAAGAAGGATGGTAGCAAGAGACTTTGTATTGACTATAGGGAGTTAAACAAAGTCACCATCAAGAACAGGTATCCCCTTCCCAGAATAGATGACTTATTTGATCAGCTTCATGGAGCCCGTGTATTCTCCAAGTTGGACTTACAGTCGGGCTATCATCAGTTGAGAGTGAAGAAGGAGGATAGACTGAAGACGGCATTTAGGACCCGATATGGCCACTACGAGTTTCTTGTTATGCCTTTCGGAGTCACTAATGCCCCTGCAGTGTTTATGGACTTGATGAACCGAGTGTTCTCACCCTTCTTGGATCAGTTTGTTGTTGTCTTCATCGACGACATCTTGATTTATTCTAAGAACAGGAAGGAGCATGAAGAACACTTGAAGATTGTGTTGCAGACACTTCAGCAGGAGCAGCTTCATGCCAAGAGGAGCAAGTGCGAGTTCTGGCTAGACAGTATAGCATTCCTCGGACATGTGCTGTCAGCAGAAGGTGTATCCGTTGATCCGGGCAAGGTACAAGCAGTAAAGGAGTGGCCAGTCCCGAGGACAGTGACAGAGATAAAGAGCTTTCTTGGACTAGCTGGATACTACAGACGCTTCATCCAGGATTTCTCTCGGATTGCAGCTCCATTGACGAAGCTTACCAGGAAAAGGGAGAAGTACATCTGGACAGAGGAGTGTGATGCAGCCTTCGAGCAGTTGAAGCAAAAGCTCATTTCAGCTCCTATCTTGAGAACTCCCTCAGGGAGAGGAGGGATGGTCATCTTTAGTGATGCCTCAGGTAAAGGCCTAGGATGCGTGCTTATGCAACATGATCATGTTATCGCATATGCATCCAGGCAGTTGAAACCTCATGAGAGGAATTACCCAACTCATGATCTGGAGTTGGCAGCAGTGATCTTTGCATTAAAGATTTGGAGGCACTATCTTCTGGGAGATAGAGTGCTGATATATACAGATCACAAGAGCCTCAAGTATATCTTCTCGCAGAAGGAGTTGAATATGAGGCAGAGGCGGTGGCTGGAGCTTATGGCAGACTACGACATTGACTTGCAATATCATCCAGGCAAGGTCAATACAGTCCCGGATGCTTTGAGTAGGATGCCAGAGAACAGAGTACTTGTCCAGTTCACTCAGCAGGAGGACTTGATTCGGGATTTCATCCGATTGGATTTGATGGTGGTCCGAGGAGCTGAGAAGACAGGACAGCTTATGGCTTTACAGATCCAGTCTTCACTGATAGAGGAGATTAAGGAAGCCCAGAAGGAGGATCCCAGACTCCAGACATTTAGAGATCAGGTCGAGGCTGGATTGAGGACGGATATCTGTATTCGTCCTGATGATGCCTTGTGCTTTGGAGATAGGCTTTGTGTTCCCCAGGGAGAAGTGAGACAGAAGATTTTGGCTGAAGCACACAGTTCAGCCTACTCTATACACCCGGGGGGAAACAAGATGTACCAAGACCTGAAGAAGCACTTCTGGTGGAATGCCATGAAGAGAGAGATAGCTCAATTTGTGGCTAAGTGCTTGGTGTGCCAGCAAATAAAGATCGAGCATCAGAGATCGGCTGGACTTCTGCAACCTTTGCCAATACCTGAGTGGAAGTGGGAGCATATCACTATGGACTTCGTCACAGCATTACCTCGTAGTCCCAAGGGTAATAATGCTGTGTGGGTTATCATTGACCGTCTCACTAAGTCGGCCCACTTCATACCATTCCGGGTCGGTCAGACGACAGAGGTGTTGGCGGAGAAGTATATGAAGGAAGTGGTCCGTCTGCATGGAGTGCCAGTCAGTATTGTTTCAGACAGAGATACGAGATTCAGATCTCACTTTTGGGAGAGTCTCCAAGAGAGTCTGGGCACTCGTCTGAAGTTCAGTACAGCTTATCATCCCCAGACGGACGGACAGTCGGAGCGGACCATCCAGATCCTCGAGGACATGCTTAGAGCTTGCATGATTGAGTTTGGAGGTTCTTGGGAAGACCATCTACACTTGGCCGAGTTTTCTTATAACAACAGTTACCAGGCAAGTATAAAGATGGCACCTTTTGAGGCACTGTATGGGAGGAAGTGTCGATCACCGATTTGTTGGGATGAGGTCGGTGAGCGGAGTTTATTGGGACCAGAGATGTTGATCCAGACGACGGAGAAAATCAAGATTATCAGGGATCATCTCAGGGCAGCTCAGAGCAGGCAAAAGAGTTGGGCAGATTCTCGGAGGAGGCCATTGGAATTCGGAGTTGGAGATCATGTGTTCCTGAAGATTTCACCGACTAAGGGAGTGATCCGTTTCGGCACTCGTGGGAAACTAAGTCCAAGGTATATCGGCCCATTCGAGATATTGGATCGAGTGGGAGATGTATCTTATCGATTGGCGCTGCCGCCATCGTTGGACGGAGTTCATAATGTTTTCCACGTGTCTCAGTTAAGAAGATATGTGAGGGATGACAGCCATATTTTAGATCATTCCGAACTGGAGTTACAACCAGACTTATCTTATCAGGAGCAGCCAATGGCCATCTTAGACAGGAGTGTCAAGACACTGAAGAGCAAGGATATACCTTTAGTATTAGTGTCTTGGAACCGCCATGTGCCAGGAGAGGCCACATGGGAGCGAGAGGACGTCATCCGAGAACGATACCCGCAACTCTTCACCACTTGGTAAGACTCTTCCCTTCTATCTCTACCGTTATATTCCATCTATCATGTCTTTCCTTGTTGTCTTTCATCTTGCGAAATTTCGAGGACGAAATTTTGTAAGGTGGGTAGATTGTAATACCTCGTTTCCGGAATACGTACTTTGTTGCGTATTCAGCTTTTCAACCGTATTTTCCGAATTACCTTCCGTATTTATCCGATTTCAATTTCAAATATCATTTTCCAATTTATTAGATTTTATGTGATTTTCTGGAATTTTCTAGAATTAAAATGAATTTCTTCAAAACCGGTGTCGACCAGCGCCGCTGATCAATTTTCTGATTTGTATTTTCCAAACTGTTAGGAATTTTCAGAAAGTCCTTTAGACTTTATTAATTAGAATCCTATTTCTTAAATAAAGCCTTTTTCTGAGGATTTTAGGATTTTGTGAAAATTCCCACGGAGTCGGTAAATTACTGATACCGGGATTTTTATAATTAAAACTATAAGGTATTCTCAGAAAGGACTTCATTTTAAGTCTTTTTATATTATTATAGATTTTTGGTGAAAATTTGGAGTCGTTCCGAGATACTTGATTTCGGGACGTATCCGGTATTTCCGAAATGTTTTCCGTACTTTCGACTTTGTCCCGAGAACCCACGGTTTTAATTTCATAATTTTCTGAGTTAGGGAAAATATCCTTTCAATTTAATTTTCCTTCTTTTCTTTTTTATTTTCTCTTCCTTCTTCATTAAGCCAAAAGAGTTTTGAATTTCCAAAATCCCAATTATTTCCACCTCTCCACTTTCCACACTCTTCCACATTAATTGCTTCATTAATGACCCTCCACCTCACCTCCAAATGGCTCCATTTGATTGGCCAAGGAAGCCACCTCATCTCCACTTGGCTTCATTTGATTGGTCAAGAAAATATCTCATTTACACATTTGCACAAAAGCCCCTCTCTTTCTTAAAATTCCATCCCCTTTACAAATTCAAAATCCTATTTAAACCAAACCCTTTACATTTTCATCCTTTACTTCATTTCCTCAAGAATTCCAACCTTAGCAAAATCTCTCTCTTTCTCAAAGCAAACCCTAGGTCTCCTTGCCATCTCAAGAACCGCAACTTGGATTTTGGGATCGTCCGAGTTATCGCCGAGAATCAAGTTGGTATTTCGGCTCGTCCGGAACTCGTAGAAACTCCAAACGACCGTTCGAGGTGAGTATCTTTACTCACCAAGACTAGTAATATTCTTAGCATACTTGTATTGATAGATCATGTCACTTTATGTTATAAAAATCCTATTTTTATCCATTCAAAATAACCACCACAAAATCTGGATTTTAGTCAGACCACAGCCTATTTCAGAACATCGGTCGACCGGCCCTATGGGGGCAGTCGACCGATATGCACAAACGTGCACAGAATTGGGCTAGCGGTCGACCGGTCCATAGACCAGTCGACCGGCTAGGAGACCTGGAGCTCACCTGGAGCTCCAGATTCGGTACGGTCGACCGGCAGTCGACCGATACCCTACCGCCCGTGCAAAGCCCAGTCGACCGGCAGTCGACCGGTCGATTCTGGAGCTCACGCACTTTGGCCAGTCGACCGGCAGTAGACTGGCAACCCTACCGCCTTCACAAACCCCGGTCGACCGGCACTCGACCGGAGGTCGACCGCCAGTTCAAAACTGTGCCAGACTTCTGTTTTCTTTTCTGTTTTAAATTTTGATCGTTCATTGATACATGTATGATATGCTAGTATTGTTTATGCTTCCTAATTGATACCACATGACATGTTACCATGTATCTTCATGTTAGACTTGTTAATTAAAATGTATATCTCCACTTTATCATGCTATCACTTGTACCAAGCATGATTGATTTGACCTTTACATAAAATAGACCAACTTATATTGGGTCCGGGGGAGACCATGCGGATATCGATTGTGTTCGTGTTTACAGTGGTTTTAGGAAGTGTTGTGCAACCCATGTTCCAGTCTGACCTGCGGTACACCAGGGACTGAGGGGAGAGCTTGCTCCCTGTATTGCTGGTACCATATTGATAAGGGCATACATAAGTCCCTTTTATTGAGGCCTAGCGGCTGGGTTCCGTTACAAGCACGGAACATTATTGGGCCGTTATCCCGGGCATGCACGGGATCCACTGTAAACATAGTTCATCGATACAACCGCTGATTTCCAATAACCCCTTGCTTTATTGGGATATGGATCTATGTGCACTGGGACGCTGGACCACATAGCTAGATATCACGATGAAACAAGTAATAATAATAAGACATTAATTGTAGATGTATTGTTTTAAGACTTTAGATTTCCATGCTTTATCCTTTATATTGCTATATCTTATTTACTCGTATCCATTAGCCATTTGGCCATATCTCGTTTATTGTTATATGTCTTGATTCTGTGGATTTGCATATTCAGATTCCGAGACTTGGAACGAAGTGGATCCATCCACTGAGGACCAAGAGTACTTCAGTGAGCAGGCCGACCAACTCTAGTTCCTCCAGTACCGTACTCTTCATTTTTGGCTCACGCGTCTTCCTTTCTTACGTGAGCATCTTGTATACATTTGTATATCTTCTTTGGACTTGGTTGTGAAACAAAACACTTGTAAAGTGTATCAGTTCATAACTTGTACTTGTACTTTATTGTTGGCATATATGAATATACCACGCTTGTGTTATACTCTGATCCTGTATTGTATTGTACTTTTACGCTTAGCGTATATACGTGGGGGCAGTTCTGACCTACGTATATACGTCGCGGTGACGTGTCCGTATCCGCCAGGATCGGGGCGTTACACCTTTGACGAGCCCGGACCTTTCTTTCCTTCTCCTCTTCCTTTCCTTCCCGTGACAACCAAACCCGATCTTGTTTGCTCTTCTTAATTTGGCCTTTTTCTAATCTCATTAGATAAAAGAGTTGACATGACCTTCTCTAAGATGAGAGTTTCCTTATCATAGAGCATGGTGGTGATGGTGTGATCATATGATTCTAGAGGTGAATTGAGAAGTATAACGCCTTATCCTCTTCGTCGATCTTGACATCAACAGGTAGAAGCTCGCTGATGACCTATTGAAGAAGTTTAGATGCTCCAATAATGCTATCCCTTCGTTCATGCGTAGCCCATACAGTTATTTCTTGAGAAATAGCTTGTTGGAGAGGCTTTTTGTCATATACAATATTTCTAACCTTGACCATAATCCTGTAGCCGTTTCTTCATCCATCACATTATACGTCACCTCATCTGCGAGACATAATTAGATCGTGCTTGTCGCCTTAAATCTATCTCCTCCAATTCGCGTTGATGTACCTACAGATTTTGTAGACTTACCCTATAAGGTCTTGTGAAGACCTTGTTGCACCAGCAACGCCTTCACCCTCTTTTTTCATAAACTGAAGTTTCCTTTACCAAAGAACTTCTCAACCTCAAACTTTATCGTAGAACTTTTTATCTTTGACATATCGCCTTTCATCAACTTTTAGCTCTAATACTAATTATTATAACAAATCAGCACTATCAACACCAATTATTACTCCTAAGATCGATGTTTGCAGAACTTGGCAATATGATTATACTTGCGAAAAGAAAACTTAATGTAAAGCAAACTAGCAATATCTAGTCAAAAGAACAATAATATGAATACGAGAATTTAACGTGGTTCGACCCAAACTTGACCTACGTCTATGAGGAGAGAACTTGAGAGAGCTTTATTAATAACTTGAAACAAAGAGATTTAACCTTCCTCTTGATACAACAAGAGTATTCACCTTCCTCCTTAATATAGACCTAGATTACAAGAGTATTTCCTTATCTCTATGCACTTTTATCTTGCTTCTCTCTTTCTTGGCTTCTTTCTGATCTCCTTGGTGTTCTCCATCTTTTTCTCCTTGAGATCAGTATTTTTCTGTGTAGTTTTTAATGCTGGGTTACACCTTTATTTATAGAATTTTGCAATACTAACTCCTATTCAGATTATGAGATGATCTTGACTATTGGATCTTGAAGAATCTTTATTAATCCTATTAGGAGTTGATCTCCTTAATCTAAAAGAATTCTAAACCCTTTAATATTTAGAAACAAATCTTTCATTGAATAGAAACTGAGTCTTATTTATACTTCACCAGAAAAGAAAACTGACGCCTGAAAAGAAAATTGATTCTGCCTCAGAAAATGCCCCAAATAGTCGACCAACACTTAGGCCTAGTCGACTAATTCCTTCCATTAGTTGACTAATAGGTTTATATCGACTATTATAAACTGCTTCCTCTTAGTACTTAGGCCTAGTGACTAGTAGTCTTTATTAGTCAACTATAAGTCGACTAACTTTCCTTGATCTGTTTCTCTTCTTCTGCTTTAAGCCATCATCTTCTCTAACTCGATTAGATCTTCTTGAACTATCATGTCCTCTTGAAAACAAGGCAAAATTCTAACAAAAATAAATTCATTAATCCCTATAAACATGAGAATTTCGACAAAAGAAATAGACTATGCATGACACTGTTTTCCATTGATTTTGCAAAAGGGGAAAACTTACAAAAAGGGTTCGAGGAGCTAAATTACAAGTAACACAAAAGATTACAAGTAGATCTCCTTTGAGATTCTGGAGAAGTGTGCCGATAGGAGTCTGATCAGCGCGCGATCACTTTGTCCCTTTGACGATGCGATCAATGGGATTCCCTTCTCGCCTGGTTCGGGAATCGGAGAACAGAGGGTTGGTAGAACCTTCTCGTTACTTCTCAAACTGCCTTCACTTGGGAATTCCTTCTCGCCTGGTTCCGGAAATTTCTTGAGAAGAAGGAAGGTATTAGGGTATCAGCACTCTGATTAGAGAAGTAGTTCTCTGAATTCTCTGAATTCTTGAAAGCTAGAGAATAGATCTCTGTTTAGCCGCCTCTCTCTGTGCGTTTCTTTGCCTGTGCGCTTCCTATTCTTTCTTTTTTCTCGTGTCCCCCTGGTGGGCTATTTATAGGGAGAGCAGGGGTATAATTGTCCCTTGAAGATATGGAAACAGATTGAGTCAATCTGTTTAAATCTGAAAAGTAGCCTTGCTGCGAGGCTAGAATCAGCTTCTGCGAAGTTAGGAATAGCAGGTAAGTCGGTCACCTGATCTGTTTTGATTCTTTCTATAAATTGAAAAATCTCTCCTGATCCTCTTACTCGTTTTAGGAGAGTCAAGAGATTATAGCAAACAACTGCAAAATTTGATCTCAGATTTGATCTTGATTAGATTTGATCTTGATCCTGAATTGATTTGATCTCATCTGAAGATTTAATTGATCAAAGGTTGATCATAAAAGACCCGCAGTGGAGCTACCGCGTCGAGCTCATAGCGGAGCTGGAAAGTGCATCTGGCGAAGTCAGAAGAAAGCTCTCCAGCGGAGCTAGATAACATCTGTGGCGAAGCTACCGAACATCCTTCTGCGCGGTTGTGTGTGGCTTCGAGCGAAGTTAACTCTCTGCGGAGTTAACTGAGTGCTTCAGGCGAAGCTGTAAGTTAGCTCACTGATAGAGCTTTGAATAGCTTCAAGGCGAAGTTGAATAAACTTAGCCTCTCAGGTGAGGCTATCCCCTTGGGCCAGTAAGAATCTTATCTTTTTTAAAGTGTCAATAAGACCCCCTTCAAAGTTTTCGAAAGTCTGCAATGGAATGGTTCAGGCTTCAAAATACTTTGAACTGCTTTGATATGTGGTGTGTGAAGTACGAATGTCGCCATGGTGGTTGAGTTCAGCTTCGCTTTTAATCCTGCTTTAGGATAAATTTGCCAAAGAATCATGTAGATTCGCGACTCTGGGTAGCTCCGCGTCTGGGTAGCTCCGCGTCTGAGTAGCTCCGCGTCCGAGCCTCCGGAGTAGATTCGCTTCAAATTAGTCTTGGAACGTCGTTCCTTTCCCGAGGCCAACAACCTTTTGGCTAATTACGAGAAGGATTATTTTCTTTCCCTAAGTTAAATTAACTTCTCTTTCATTAACGAGGGAGATCATTCCCCCTACGCGCATTTTCGAGGGAGACTATTCCCTTTCTCAAGGCTCAGTAAATGCCTTAAATTCGCTCGCGCTTCTATGCTTGAAGCCGCAGTGGTGCGCTCAGGTTATGAGGCCTATAAATAGGACACTTGAGGTCCTCTGCAGAGAAGCGGTCTGTTCATAACTTCTCTTAATTATATCTAGAGAGAGATACTCAGATCTCTGAACTAGTGGGGTGCCCACTCTGGCCATTAGCCGGCCAAGAACTGGTAAGTCTCGGTCATCCAGAGACGTTACCAATGAACTGATAAATTTTAGGGAGTTTATCTCCCTTAATTTACCTTTAACAGCTGCCTCAGGGATTAATTTTCCTTGTTCTTCATTTTGTATCTGACTGATCTACAGAGAAGGGCTTCAGCCCTGTTTCCCAACTTCCCGGCGAAGCTATCACGTTCACTTGATCAAAGAAAGATTACTGCACGCTTGCCTGCTAAGTTCGCCACATAGGCAAGGATTAAGACTTAGCCTCTTCAAAGTTGAGCCAGTCTTGCCATACAGGTGGGGTCACGACTGCATCCCTCTGGATCAGTCTGGCTTAGCATTATAGGCGAGGCTAGGACTTGGCTTTTGCTGAGCTAGCCCATCATCACTGTGCAAGCGAAGCTACCCTCTGCTCAATCGAAACTGAAATCCATCCCTAAATTGTAACTGAATCGAATATAAATTGCTTCGCCCCAAAGAATTTGACTTTGCATTTCACTTTTGCAGCTTCTCCTTTGACTTACTGCTAACTTGTTTCAGTTTGCATTGCAGTGAGTTATATTCGCTAGTCTTTTGACTTGACGAAAGAGACCAGAAAGTTGCCTCTTGCTTTTTCAATTGAAACTTTAAATTCTAAGCAGGAGGAACAACTGGGGCAGCTGATGTGTGTTCCCAGAAGAGGTTGGCAGTCGCTTATTCGAGATGATCCACTTCGAGGCAGGGCTGGTAGTCGCTTATCCGAGATGATCCACTTCGGGAAAGCGGACGTCACCTGTAAGGTCTCGGATCCTTTGCCAATTTTTATCAAAGAAGATCTAGCTTCTTGATGGCAAAATCTGCCATTATGCGAAGGATTACGGTCTTGTGCAGGAGGAAGGCCTTTCGTGTCCAGTTGGTTTGGCTTGGAAGTAGATAGGACCATTTGTATGCCCTTTGAGCAAATGATTCTGTTGCGCGAAACACAACCTTGATGTAATAGTATCAATATATCTTCCCTTTTGAATCAATAAAAGTTTATTTTCTGCTTATCTGCTTTGTTTCTCCTTCTTTTGATTCGATGACACCTGAAGTGGACTGACGGAGCTAAACTTCATGCGAAGTCAAAGACAAAATCCTATCTGAATCAGGAACGAGCTTCCAACAAAGCTAGCATGAAGTTTCTGCGAAGTTCGGGCTGTGCTTTTAGCGGAGCTAAGGCATGCTTTTTAGCGAAGTTATTGATGCGTCGCGCTAAGTTAGCACTAGACACATAGCGGAGTTAGGCCTTAGTGGGGCTGAAACAACGCTTCTCGAGAAGGCGCTTTAGGCGCCGTTTCAAATTAATTTGAAACGACTGCCTGCGCTCCTTTCGAGGCGACATTTAGGCAATCATCAATCTATAAAAGCCTGATCGGGCTGAAAGAGAAGGCATCACTTCTCTTTGGATTTTCAGAGCACTACAGGCCCTTTCTTTTTCTTTCTTCTTCATTTGAGAATCCAAGAACCTTTTCAGTTCTTCAATGGCTCCCAAGAGACGAGCGAGAAAAGATGTCGCAACCTCTAAGACGGAGGGTCCTTCTCATCCTCCAGTCATCGAACGACCGATCGCTGGTAGGGATCTTTCCATTTCGATCAGAGATTTTCATCTCTCTCTTAAAGCCCATTTCAGGCTATCTTTCGATGAACCCAGAACAATCAATTATGATCTGACGATTTTAGGGAGTTCGATTCCCTGAATTTCCCTAAACTTCTTGATGGGATCTTAGAACTGAAGGGTCCCTTCTTTGAGCTTCCAGGCGAAGCTATCCCTCAGGCAGTTCACATCCTGTTGAATGACAGGATGCGAAGCTGGCCTTTGGAGTGTAACTGAAAAGGACCTTAGTGCCTTTAAAATAATCTTTAGGCAATAATACCTTTCTGACGAAGTTAGCCCCTGGGGCTTTGTTGCATTCTGTTGTTCGAGGTTAAGCTTCTAGAGCGAAGCTAACACTTGGATATTTTCCCGCTTCCTGCCTTCGTGTGGAGCGCGGAGTTATGCTGCAGCTGCAAAGCTAAGCTTCGGGGCGAAGCTATCATTAGGCCAGCTTCGCTCGGAGAGTGAGGCTATGCCTTAACAAAAATTGCATTCTTGTTTTAGTCCTTGTTTGGCTGATGAACTAATCATAGTTTCTCCTTACTCTTGCAGTGCACTATACTCCTGGTCCTCTGAACAGTCTCTTTGGCACAGCCAGGGGGCTAGATGGCCACGTCAGCCTGCAGTTTCAAGCGCAGGCTTCACTATTCAGCGAGCGAAGCTCTCCTGCTCGGGATGCACTTATTCATGGTGGGGATCAGCGCACCATGAGGAGCATTTTAACTACTGCTCCCCTTGAAGATTCTGACCGAAGAATCTATCGAAAGCCCGGCTTCATGTTTGGAGATGTAGCGCCAGACAACGATCACCAGCTGCTAGCCGGAGAAGAGCAGTTGATTTTTAAATTGGATGGTGAGAAGTATTATCTCCCATCTAGCAAGCGGCATTTTCCCTTATCCTTCTTTCAATGCGTGACGAGGGCTCGAAAGATGTAGTGGCAAGTGACTTGGACTACTGACTCTGTTCACGTGGGGAAGTTGATAATTTCGTCCCCCGGTTACACAAGGGCGGGTCCTCCTCGCTGCATATTGGGTCTCCACCCTGGGAATGTTCTTCCAGCATCCCAGAGGGAGAAAACCCCGCGGTGGCTCAGACCTTTGGAAATCAGTTCTTTAAAGTTTGTGACAGTTATTCAGCCACTGATTTCAGGACTTCAGGGTGGATTCACCCTCCCAAGGCATGGTAGAGGGACTTGACTCTATATGTCCTTGCTCATTTTGAGGAGGATCTGGAAAGGCTGGGGCTTTATGAGGCCGTCAGGGCGACCTGTTATGGCATTCAGATGAGCGTAGCGAACTTCTACGCCATCTTTGAGTTATACTGCCCGGCTACGGGGACCTTCTTCACCCCTGTTGGCGAATTGGGTATGGCTCTGCACGAGATGTGGGAAATCTCTCTGCCTTTGGGGTCTATCCCATATAAAGAATATTTCCCGTGCGAGGCAGAGTTGGCACTTCTAGAGAAGCAGGAGCCCGCTTTGCTTGAGACCTACGGGAATTGATGTGCCACCTCTACATTTGTTCCAGCATGCATGGGAGCAGTAAGAGATCTTCATGCAGTTTGAAGAACTGGAAAAATTATTTGTTCCCCGACTTGGAAGGTACTCCTGAAGCGGCTCATTACGGAGTTGCAGATGAAGACATCTTTCGCCGGATGCAAGAGCACTCTCAAGGGGATTTAATTCTGGAAGAAGATGACGGACCCTATGAGAAAGGCGATATTCTTGGAGTTTCCACCACCAGGCTTGTCGACCGACGTTCCGGAAGGCACTTCTAGCTAGTTTCTTAACGGTCTGGTTGAAGAGATGTGTGGTGCCGTCTTCATCTGGCGATGTCATTCATCTGACTGTCTTATTGCCTGCCATTCGTCTAGTCCATGGTCGTTCTCTTGGACTTCTTCTAGCCATGGTGTACTGTATTCAAAGAGGCCTTCGTGCATTGACGGAGGCTTTCTGTAGGCCACCAATGACGAAGCGGGAAAGGGGACTATTTTGCCCTGCGACGGACCAAACCCAGAATAGGTTTGCCATATACTTATCTAATCGCATGGTTCACCCTCCACTGTCCTTCTATCATCCAAGCCGGAGAGGAGCCCCCAGAAGGTGTTCGAATGGCGCTTCTCCGTCGATTCGAGGGATGTTCATGGTCGAAGACTTATGTGGCTGCGGTCCGTAAGATACTGTGCCGTCATGACGTCTATAGCCTTTTCTGATGCTTCCCCTACATTCGCGATACGGGCTATGGTGAAGAATTCAAGGATGTGGGAGAAGGGCAGACGTCATTGAGTCGGGGAGTCTTCGAATGGCTGGTTAGCATCCGGCCATCACACTTGTTGTATAGAAGCGAGGACACCTGTTACCTGGAGCCCTATGTTCCGAGTTGGTTTGCCCGTCAGTTTGGGTATGACCAACTGTACGTAGGTAATCCGAACAGCAGCCTGGCCTTCATGGGGAGTCTCATCGATGGAGTTCGTGCCTGGCGGTTCTTCATTGCTGGCTGTACTGAGGCGCGACTGTGCATGCCGCTAAGGACTCCGAACCTTCTGACGACCCTAGGATTCTGCCAGTGGTATAGAACTTCGAGCTCCACACCCACTGGATTTTCTATTAATTCCTTTAGTGTGAAGTTAATCTCTCAGTGGCTGAAGCGAAAGGTCACTGAGAAGGGCGAGGGTAAAAGGGTCCGCGTTCCAGGCCTCAGGAAATTCATTGCTGTTGATGATAGCGAAGCCTTGGATGCAGGAAGTCCTCGCTTTGAAGCGGATATAGGTGCTGAGGCTCTAACAGCTGCTTCTGGTGGGGTAGGCACGACCCCCTGATTGCTAAAACAAATGAAACAACCAATGAAGTTAAGAATGTACCGTGTAGCTTGTGGCTAACGGGTCGAGTCCACGAGGAGGGATGCGATAGAAGCGTTTCGGTGAAGTAAATAGAAACAAAGAAGTGTGTCAGTTTTTTTAGAAAAAGAGAATGGAAGGAAAAGAGATGAAAAAGAGAAATTTCAACTTTCAGAAAACGATTTGGAGAAGATGATTTTAAAAAGCTTGCGAGTTGTGTTGTTGTTTAATAATATGAAATCAAGTCTGGGCTTACTATCTTACTACTCAATTGTTTATTTTTTTTCTTAAAATATTAAGTCCCTCAAATGCTCATTTGCCAAACTTCAAGTTGAATCTTTTTTTAGAAGGCTTTAAGTAAAGCACATAAGATGTTAGAAGATGTTGAGTCTTTTTCTTTTAAGAAATCAGAGAATCGGATGTTAAAAAATCAAGCGCGAAGAGCAAGCATTAATTAAAAACGATTCGAGCGATGTTCAAGAAAGAGTTGTGGATTCAACTATCTAAGCCCATCCTCATGTGCCTTCAAGAACACTTTCAAAAAGAAAGGCTTTAAAGAGAGGCATTCATATGAGTCATAGGGTCTTTTTCCTTTTAAAAACAAGAGAAAAGAAAAAGCAAGGGAGAGTTCGATAGCAAGCCCAGAAAGAAGTTTAGTTACCCATGGAGAAAGAAAAAGAAAACGACGACATAATATAAGCCATACCGTACTGCAAGTAGAAGAGAAATCGGCTCAACTTTGTATTGCTGTCACTTCAACCTTCAAGTACAAGCTCTCAGTTCTCTCTCTCACAAGTTCTTGAAACTGGACTACAACTTAAAAAGAAAGATTACAATTTTGCTTCTAGCTAACAAGAGCCTAAATCCTAATAAAAGAAATGCAAAACTTAATCCTAGTCTTCGCTGCTTTTTGCCTTGCTGAAAGAGGTATTTATAGCCAAAAACCCAACAACCAAGATCCCGGGGAGGGCGGGGGAGCAAACGCTCCCCTAACTCCCCAAGATTGCCGCAAAAACGCGGCTTTTGCCGCGTTTTTGCGGCAATGGTGTGGCCAGGTGGCCACACCAAACGGGGGGAGATTCCTGGGGTGAAGGGATTCTCACATATATGGTTGATTTTCTTGTTTCTTCTTCAACCTCTGACTGAATCAACATTTGATTTTCTTGGCTCCGATTCCTCGATTCAAGGAGGGATTTTCTCAACTCTTTGATAGCCCAGATTTCTTCACTTCGAGTTTAATCTGAATTATTTCAGAATAAAATGGGCTTTTGGGCTTGTTCCTCATTTATTTCTTTGAGCATTTGGGCCTACATTTAAAAGACAATTATTAATATCATTTATTAGCAAACAAGTATGGTAAAGTGACAACATAAATGCAATGTATGTGACAAATCACACCCCCACACTTATCTTTTGCTCACCCTCGAGCAAAACATTAGACTAATTTGAATCAATTATTAGACCACTTTCGCAGGTCACTCGATTGCACTGAGCATGTGCAACAAGCCGTTGAACCTCTAGGTCACCCCTAGAGGACGAGTTTTGTCTCGTGAGGATTTTCAGCGGATTACACCCACAAAATCCAAAAAGGAAGAGAAAAGGTTAGTATTTTCGAAAAGCATTTTTTTTATTATTTTTTTATTTTTTATTTTATTTTTTATGGAAGGTGAAAATATTTGAAGTATATTTGTGAGAGTTTAAGTAATCTATAAGTTATAGGAATATTAAAATTTTCATTCCTAAACTTAGTCTCCATTCAAAAACATGTTGTCAATTAAAGTAAGGAGTCAAACTGTACTTCTCATCTAGTCTATTAATTTACCCTGAGTCGTATGCACCATCGTGACTGTGAAGTTTACTAAGGGTTCTTCAACATTAACTCTTATGCCTCATATTTATTTATTTTATTGTGAACTTTTATTCCTGCATTTCATTAGGCTTTCTAATCTGCTCATGTAACGAGCTTTCAGTCGGTGACACCCAAACCAGACGGTTTTAGGGCACCAGGTGAGAAAACACCCCTAAGGACCTAAACACCCGAGCAGATAAGGCCACGAAACCAAGGTTTTTATTTACACTATGTAACCCTTTTAGGCGTGAATACTTATGCTTCATGAGGCACAAGTATCCAGCTTAATCAGAGGATACACATTATTTATACGAGGTACCCCTTTTAGGCGTGAATACTTATGCTTCATGAGGCATAAGTACCCAGCTTAATCAGAGAATACCTTTTTTTTTTTTTTCAAACTTGTCTAATTATCTTTTGCATAAATACTAAGGCTTGCTTAGGCCAAAGCACCTAGCTACTCAATAATTAGACTCTTTTTTTTTTTTTATAAGGCATAAGAGTCTCTGTTTTCAAACCCTAAGTGTGTAAGTGTATTTTGTGTGCATATGTCATCAAGGTAAATATCAAGACTAAATTACTTTCCCAGATTTTCTTCCTAACCCTAAAAATCAAACAAGTTATCTTATTTTGACCAAGTGAAAGAAATCCTAATTATGATTCTCCTATTCCTTAAAATTGACTTAAATACTTACAAAAAATATATCAAAATATTGTCTACCCTTTTTCAAAATTTTTTTTTTTATATGTCCATTTTTTTCTTTTCTTTTTTTTTTTTATCAGCTATGTTAGAACCCTCCCCCACACTTATCTCATGCATTGTCCCCAATGTATGAAAGAAATGTATAATTGCATGAAATAAAATGGAAAGGAGGAAAGTTACTGATACACTGGGTCAAAAAGACCCATTACCGTTACCGTTTCATCTACCGGCACCGATTCCAAGAAAGGTTTAAGGCGTTGACCATTTACCTTAAAGTCATTTCCATTCTTGGGGTCACTGATCTCAACTGCGCCGTGTGGAAACACGGTCTTTACAACGAACGGCCCAGTCCATCGTGATTTCAATTTTCCTGGGAGAAGATGAAGCCTAGAATTGTAGAGTAAGACTTTTTGACCAGGGACAAAGGTTTTTCTTATGATGTGCTTGTCATGGAAAATCTTCACTCTATCTTTAGTGATCCTAGCATTTTCATAGGCCTCATTTCTCAATTCCTCCAATTCGGAAATTTGTAATTTCCGAAGGTCACCGGCCTTAGTCAAATCGAAATTCAACTGCTTGATTGCCCATAAGGCTCGGTGCTCTAACTCAACGGGCAAGTGACAAGGTTTGCCATAGACTAACCTATAGGGAGACATTCCTAAAATCGTCTTGAAAGCGGTCCTGTAGGCTCATAGAGCATCTACAAGTTTTAAGGACCAATCTTTCCGGTTTTGGTTCACAGTTTTCTCCAATATAAGTTTGACTTGTCTATTTGAAACCTCAACTTGCCCACTGGTTTGAGGATGATATGGTGTGGACAACTTGTGAGTTATGGCATACTTTCGCATAAGGGCTTCAAAAGATCTATTGCAAAAGTGGGTACCATTATCACTTATGATAGCACGAGGGGTTCCGAAGCGGGAAAAAATGTTCTCTCTCAAAAACTTTATGACAACTTTGTTATCATTAGTTTTACAAGGAATGGCTTCTACCCACTTGGACACGTAGTCCACAGCAACCAATATGTATTGGTTCCCAAATGAGTTAGGAAATGGACCCATAAAGTCGATGCCCCAAACATCAAAGAGTTCTATTTCTAGAATTGGGTTGAGGGGCATCATATTTCGATGTGAGATCCTACCTACCATTTGGCATCTAGGGCACGTCTTGCAAAAATCATAGGCATCCTTGAACAGAGTGGGCCAATAAAACCCGCTTTGTAGCACCTTTTCAGCAGTCTTGCGGGGACCAAAGTGTCCACCGCATGCAAGTTCGTGACAAAAGGACAGAACACTCCTAACCTCCTCATCGGGAATGCATCTCCTAATAATTTGGTCGGAACAGTACTTGAAAAGATACGGTTCCTCCCAAAAGAAATACTGGACTTGGGATAAGAACCGGTAAACATCATTTTTGGACCAATGAGACGGAGTTTGGTTTGTTACTAAGTAGTTCACTATATCAGCAAACCAAGGTTCCCTAGAGATAGCTAAGAGATGTTCATCAGGAAAATCCTCATTGATGGGTAATTCGTTGCATGGAGAATTGGGAATCCGTGAGAGATGGTCAGCAACGACATTTTCTACACCTTTCTTGTCTCGAATTTCGAGATCAAATTCTTGAAGAAGGTGGATCCAACGAATGAGTCGGGCCTTGGCATCCTTCTTCATCATGAGATACCTAAGTGCAGAATGATCGGTGAAGATGGTAGTTTTGGACCCTAGTAGGTAGGGACGAAACTTCTCTAAGGCAAACACTACTGCCAAGAATTCCTTCTCGGTCGTAGTGTAGTTCAGTTGAGCGTCATTGAGAGTCCTACTAGAGTAGTAGATCACGTGCTGCTTGCTATCAATACGTTGTCCTAGGACAGCGCCTATGGCAAAATCAGAAGCATCGCACATAATCTCAAACGGTTTAGACCAATCCGGGGCAGATATGATTGGTGCAGAAATCAGCTCTCTCTTAAGCTTCTCCCAAGAAGTGATGCAGTCAGCATCGAAAGTGAAGGACACATCCTTAGCTAACAGATTAGTCAAGGGCCTAGCAATTTTGCTAAAATCCTTGATAAATCTACGGTAGAAACCAGCGTGTCCTAGGAAGGATCTAATGTCCTTAACGCATTTGGGCATGGGAAGCTTAGCAATAACCTCGATTGTGGCTCTATCCACTTCTATTCCTTTCTTGGATATTTCATGACCCAAGACAATTCCATGTTTCACCATGAAGTGGCATTTCTCCCAGTTTAGTGTCAAATGTTTTTCAGCACAACGTTGGAGGACGAGTTCAAGATGGTGGAGACATTGAGTGAATGAATCTCCGTAGATGGAGAAATCATCCATGAAGATTTCTAAGAAGCGCTCTACCATGTCAGAGAAAGACTCAACATGCAACGTTGAAACGTTGCTGGGGCATTGCATAAGCCGAATGGCATTCGACGATAAGCAAATGTCCCAAATGGACAGGTAAACGTGGTCTTTTCTTGGTCCTCAGGAGCGATAGGGATCTGGTTATAGCCCGAGTAACCGTCCAAGAAGCAGTAGTACTCGTGACCCGCTAAACGTTCAAGCATCTGATCAATGAAGGGAAGTGGAAAGTGGTCCTTACGAGTTGCAGCATTTAGTTTCCTATAGTCAATGCAAACTCGAATCTTCGTGGGAAGTCGAGTTTGAACCAACTCTTTGTTCTCGTTTTCCACTACGGTGAAACCAGATTTCTTTGGGACCGCGTGGACAGGACTGACCCATTGGCTATCCGAAATGGGATAAATTATCCCATTGTCTAAGAGTTTTATGATTTCAGCATGAACAGCCTCTTGCATTATAGGGTTTAACCTACGCTGCGGGTTTCTCTTGGGTGTGGCATCTTCATTGAGATGGATGCGGTGTTGAACGATGGTTGGACTTAATCCCTTGATATCAGTCATAGTCCACCCGATGGCTTCCTTATGTTTTCTTAGAATATCTTTCAAATCTTTTTCTTTCCCGTCATTTAAATGGGAGGCAATGATGACGGGAAAGGTCTCTTGTTCGCCTAGATAGGCGTACTTGAGATGCGCAGGAAGGGCTTTCAATTCTAAGGAAGAGGAAGGCTCACTAGAAGGACTAGTCAAATCTGTTGGCTCCATAGCTGGTGAAATCGGGTTTGAAGCCCAATTCACGGCAGAATCTACCACCTGATCGAGATTAAAGTCATCAGACTCTAACTCGAAGTCAATCTCCATTTCTGATTCCAATTCTTCCCCGTGTTCACTTGTCAAGTTCTCAATTTGGTTTACTTCAAAAGTTTGGTCCTCGATGTCACGGGGTTGTTTTCCTAGATGGAAGACATTGACTTCTTTAGTCATGTCTCCAAAGGTTAACCTCATAGACCCATTCCTGCAATTGATGATGGCATTAGCAGTGGCCAGGAATGGTCGACCTAGGATGACCGGAGTTTGAGCCCTACGATTGGAGTTGGACACAGGTTGTGTCTCCAAAACTATGAAATCGACAGGGTATATGAACTCTCCTACCCGAATCAGGACATCGTTAATTTCCCCTTTTGGAACTTTAACAGAACGGTCAGCCAGTTGGATGGTGACTCTAGTTGGACTAAGGTCACCCAACCCGAGTTGTTGATAAACAGAGAATGGAAGCAAGTTGATACTTGCTCCCAAGTCAAGAAGTGCCCGACTAATCTCGGCTTGTCCTATTGTGCAGGCAATGGTAGGGCTACCTGGATCTTTGTACTTGACAGGGATAGGACCCGAAAATAGCTCACTAATATTAGTGGCTAGGAAGACTTTCTTAGGAACATTAGTCTTTCTCTTCTTGGTGCACATGTCCTTAAGAAACTTAGCATAGGAAGGAACTTGTTGGATGGCATCAAGAAGTGGCACATTTATTTTCACTTGATTAAACATCTCTATTATCTTGTCCATGTGCGGATTTTGCTTATTGTTTTTCAGCCTATTCGGAAATGGTACTATAGGCTGGTGCACCTGGCTGGCTGACTTGTCTTTTTCAGACTCGTCAGATTTGGAAGAGCTTGGATTGGATGAGGTGGAAGCTTGATTGTGGTTGTGCTGAATAGGATTGGTAGGTGTTGACACTTGGTTATCAACTTTCTTTCCTGACCTCAATGTATGCACAGCATTACATTGATTGAATGAAGGATCCTCAGCCAAATGAGCTTGTTGGGAATTCCTCGGATTGGTGACTGGCTGACTAGGCAGGGTACCCTTTTGTCTCTCATTCTGTGGGTTGGCTAGTTGGCTCATTTGAACCTCTAGCCTCTGAATGGTTTGCATGAGAGTGTCTTGATTTTTCATATATCTCTCCATGTTCCTTTCAAAGTCAGTCATTCTCCTTTCCAATTGAGGATTCTGGAAGGAGGATTGTGGAGATTGGTTAGGAAAGTTCTGTTGATAATTTGGAAAGCTTGGTGGATGGTTGGGAGAATTATGATGGAAATTGGAGAAGTTGGGTTGATGATTGGAAGAATTGTTACCTTGATGGAAGTGGTTAGCATGATTGGATCGTGAATGGTCATTGTTGTTCTGGCTCCATGAGAAATTTGGGTGATTTCTCCAGCCGGGATTGTACGTTAGGGCGTAAGGGTTATTGTTCGGCCTTGAAAAGGCCGCATTCATCGGTTCGTGGTAGGATTGCTGAGCTTGAAACACTGGGCATTCCTCAAACACATGGTTCATGGCTTGACAATAAGTGCAGCCCGGGGGTGGAAATTGGTTCGGGCTGACTTGATTGACTGGACTTGGTTCTTTTGTCTCTAGAGCTTCCAGTCTTCTAGCTAAATTAGCTAACTTAGCCTCATTAGCGATGGACGATTCTATGGAATGGAGACCTCCTTTCGAAGAGATGGAGTTAGGATTCTTAGGGGTCTCACTCGCAGATTCCCATTGGATGGTTTTCTCAGCTAAATTTTCATACAAATCCCATCCCTCATCTTCATCTTTCTGCAAGAAACCCCCTTGGCACATACTTTCTAGGAGGGTTTTGGTAGAATAGTCTAAACCGTCATAGAGAATTTGGCATTATCGCCATTTCTCTATTCCATGATGTGGACATTGGACAAGGAGGTCCTTAAAGCGTTCAAAGTACCTCCAGAACGGTTCACTAGGCTCTTGCTTAAATTGCATGATCGTCTTCCTAATGAGAGCGGTTTTATGGATAGGATAGAATTTCTTCAAGAAGACCTTGATGAAACCATCCCAAGATGTGATGGAACCGGCTGCTAAGCTGTAGAGCCACTTTTTTGCTAGGTCCTTAAGTGCAAACGGGATAAATCTCAACCTAATAGCATCGTCTACAAGGTGTGGGACTTTCATCATAAGACATACTTCCTCAAATTCTCTTATGAAGAAGTAGGCATCTTCGGACTCTAGACCATGAAATTTGGGGAGTGTGTTGATGAATTGAGGCTTGAGCTCGAAATTGTATTCACCAACCGATGGAAGTGAGATGCATGATGGAAGTGAGGTCCTAATGGGGTAGAACCTATCCTGCAGTGATGTGGATTGAGCCATTACCGGATCTGGTCTTGGTTCAAACTTAGGTGGTGATGTGTGTCTAGTCAACCTAGATGAATTAGGGTCTCTCGACCACACTTGCATACACAATCACAGTCACAATCACAACAAGTTCAAACAACGGTCAACAATAAAAATCAACCAAGCCTAGTCTAAGGTATCCTTGACCTAGACAACTCCTAACTGGTTGATTGTCCACAAGAGGTAGAATGTAGACCTTGACCACAAGCTAATCAGCCAGGTCGGGGCAAGAGTGGTGGGAGGTTTTTCGTCAAATGACGTTCCTTAATTAAATAACCACAACTCTTCGGGCTTTCGGCCCTCAATCCCTTTCCTTGACACTGATTTTACAGGGGTCAATTTCCAACACTTTTCCTCTTTAGGATAATCTCCTATTGAGTTCGAGATGTCCCTAAGGCCAACGTCTATCAAATTTTAATTAGGCTTAGGTTGTGCGTGCTTGGAGATGGTTTGTGGGCTAAGGAAGGGTAATGACTTCCCCACCTTATCTTGATTAGGGTTTTGCCCTTAGAATTGATTAGTGCAAGTGTGCAAGATATAGGAAAGTAGCATTCAAAAGCAATAACACCCAAGAATGTTTCCTAAACTATATGCTATGCATACATACCTTGTCTCCAGCTCTCTTCAACAGTAATTGTAAAGAAAACGTAATTAGACAAATGCCTAGAATGCAAGTCTAAACGTTTTTTAAACAATTCACAATCATTTAAATTACTGTTGGATTAAAACAGGGATGGTGATAACAAACTAGCACAAATATGACATAAAAAACTAGAAATTTTTGCAAGTAATATGTCCTGCAAAACAAAGTTTTTAGTAGTCCCAAAAAAATTTCAGATTTGCAAAGCAATTTCTTGAAATTCTGTTTCCTACTTTCGAGATTAGGGGCACAGAATTTTCAAGTCTTCTTGGCAAAGCTTGAATGCTAGATCTTGATCTTCAATGTCCCTGAAACAAACACACAAGAGTTGTTAAAACAACTACACCGTTCCCTCCCCGGCAACGGCGCCAAAAATTGATTGCTAAAACAAATGAAACAACCAATGAAGTTAAGAATGTACCGTGTAGCTTGTGGCTAACGGGTCGAGTCCACGAGGAGGGATGCGATAGAAGCGTTTCGGTGAAGTAAATAGAAACAAAGAAGTGTGTCAGTTTTTTTAGAAAAAGAGAATGGAAGGAAAAGAGATGAAAAAGAGAAATTTCAACTTTCAGAAAACGATTTGGAGAAGATGATTTAAAAAGCTTGCGAGTTGTGTTGTTGTTTAATAATATGAAATCAAGTCTGGGCTTACTATCTTACTACTCAATTGTTTATTTTTTTTTCTTAAAATATTAAGTCCCTCAAATGCTCATTTGCCAAACTTCAAGTTGAATCTTTTTTTAGAAGGCTTTAAGTAAAGCACATAAGATGTTAGAAGATGTTGAGTCTTTTTCTTTTAAGAAATCAGAGAATCGGATGTTAAAAAATCAAGCGCGAAGAGCAAGCATTAATTAAAAACGATTCGAGCGATGTTCAAGAAAGAGTTGTGGATTCAACTATCTAAGCCCATCCTCATGTGCCTTCAAGAACACTTTCAAAAAGAAAGGCTTTAAAGAGAGGCATTCATATGAGTCATAGGGTCTTTTTCCTTTTAAAAACAAGAGAAAAGAAAAAGCAAGGGAGAGTTCGATAGCAAGCCCAGAAAGAAGTTTAGTTACCCATGGAGAAAGAAAAAGAAAACGACGACATAATATAAGCCATACCGTACTGCAAGTAGAAGAGAAATCGGCTCAACTTTGTATTGCTGTCACTTCAACCTTCAAGTACAAGCTCTCAGTTCTCTCTCTCACAAGTTCTTGAAACTGGACTACAACTTAAAAAGAAAGATTACAATTTTGCTTCTAGCTAACAAGAGCCTAAATCCTAATAAAAGAAATGCAAAACTTAATCCTACTCTTCGCTGCTTTTTGCCTTGCGGAAAGAGGTATTTATAGCCAAAAACCCAACAACCAAGATCCCGGGGAGGTCGGGGGAGCAAACGCTCCCCCTAACTCCCCAAGATTGCCGCAAAAACGCGGCTTTTGCCGCGTTTTTGCGGCAATGGTGTGGCCAGGTGGCCACACCAAAAGGGGGGAGATTCCTGGGGTGAAGGGATTCTCGCATATATGGTTGATTTTCTTGTTTCTTCTTCAACCTCTGACTGAATCAACATTTGATTTTCTTGGCTCCGATTCCTCGATTCAAGGAGGGATTTTCTCAACTCTTTGATAGCCCAGATTTCTTCACTTCGAGTTTAATCTGAATTATTTCAGAATAAAGTGGGCTTTTGGGCTTGTTCCTCATTTATTTCTTTGAGCATTTGGGCCTACATTTAGCAAAGAAAAAGACAATTATTAATATCATTTATTAGCAAACAAGTATGGTAAAGTGACAACATAAATGCAATGTATGTGACAAATCACCCCCATAGAACATGTTGATGTGGAAGAAGTGGAGGAACAAGATCCTGATGTCCACTTCAAACGAAAGCGGGAGGGTAGATCTCGTAGGAAGAGGGTAGTAAAGAAGCCTCGTCGCTACACTCCTACGGTTATTGCAGAGGGCGAATTATCTGTAGCACCTCCTCCTCCTGCCCCATTAGTCATTAAGTTATCGGCTCCTAGGCTGACTACTGATAAAGCTGCTCCGGACCCAGGTAAGATCAGCTCTGTTCTTGTAATATACTTCTTATGTGTTCCATACAGCTCACTGTTTACTTCATAACTCTGGAACCGAGGTGGTGAAAGACCCGCGAGCTGAGGCTGCCGGAGAACAAGGGGAGCATTATGATCCCTTGTTCACTTATAGGGAAGGTGATGAAGCTGGCTATTTCGTCGTCTCAGAAGAGTCTGGAGATGATGCGGCTGATGTAGGTCCTTCGGGTGTTGGGACTTCAAAAGGAAGTCCTGTAGCTTCTAGCTCTTTTGGGTGGACCACGGAGGGTTCGGCCAGTGAAGGTGGGCCGGCCATTTGTGTTGATTCTTTCAAAGATTTCCCAATGGAGCCCGCAGGGACTGATGCAGCTGTCAAAACGATTGAAGCGACATCATCTTTCGGTAGTGTTTTGACCTTTTGACTCCTGCTATTTATTATGCCTTGCCTAAACAAAGTCTTGCTGTAGGTGTTCCGCCTTTGGGTGCATCGACTTTGAGAGAGCCAACCAATCTTCCTGAGGGAACCAGGGGTGAAGTAAGTACTTTGACCGTGGTGGATGCTGCTGAGTTGGATGCTTTGTATCACGACCTGCCCTCTTATCAGCCTGAACCAGTTAGAGGAGATGAAATTGAGGGAACGGTAGTCATGGAACCAACTTCACTTCCAGCTATATCAATGAGTGAGATGCCTTTGGTTTCGCCAGTACCGCCTATCTTGTTAGGCGCGGAGCTGAAGGTGATTACCAGTCCTACTTCTCCAACACTGGTGGTTGAGCCAACTCTCCCGAAAATAGTCACTAGTCCTACCTCGGTCGTGGCTAGTGTACTGGTTTCAATGAGGACTCCTCCGAGATCACCGATGACCTCTCATGTTGCTGCAGCCAGTGCTTCTACTATTCCTTCCACATTAGTGTCAATAAAGCCGGTGAAAACTCTGTCTTCAGGGGCTGCTTGTTTGCCAGGAGTGATTGAGGCCGAGAATGAATTTGTGGCTGAGTTAGTCGATAGCTTTTATAAGAGCTTGAAGTGATCCATTGCTTTGATCTTGAAGGGCTCGACTACCTCATTCTCTGCTTTAAAGGTGGTCCTCTCCCGGAGCATTGACAGTATTCGAGACTTTGAAGGGGATGACCAGGCCGCTGCATTGGAGTTTCTGGTGGACCGACTTGAGGGGGATGTGGACGAATGGCGCCGTCTTAGCCATTCAGATCTGGAGTCTTCAGTTAACGAGCAGCTTGCGCATCTTGTTGCTCAGATGCATAAAGCTCATCTCGCCGCTCAAGAAGCTGCTAAGGCAATTTCTTCTGATTTGAAATACCTGGAGACAAGGAAAGTAGAGCTCGGGGACGCCATAGACTTCTAGCATGCTCTTCTTGACGCTGAGGACAAAATTGAAAAGGCCAAGGAAATGATCAGAAAGGCTAATCTTCTTTTGTCCACGGCTGAACCAGTGCTTCTTGAAGAGACTGCTCGGCTTGAACAGCTTAAGGCCCAGAATGACAAAGTATTGCGGTAAGAGCTAGCTCAGAGGGCAACCTTGATTGAAGTTGAAGCTCGCTTGGCCTAGACGACGAGCTTTAATGAGGCTGAGTTGAGGTCGCAGGCGCTTATCAGGGCTGCTGAAGAGAGGAAGACAAGGTTGACCACTCTTGAAGGATGGATCAAGTCTTATGAAGCACCATTGTAACTTATAATCTGTGTATTCATGTAACCCCCTCTTTTTTTTTCCCGGAATCAATAAAAGTAGTTTCGTTTTGACTCCCCTGTTGTGTTTCCAACTTGTTTTATTTTCTGAATTCTCGCTTTCAAGTTGTGTCGTAGCCCTTTGAGAAAATAGTCCTTACTGGACTAAAAAGATGAGACCTGGCCATCTGCCGGTTCAGAGGTCGCAATGACATAACCGATTGAGAAGCCATCAAGCTCAAAATTTTGTCGTATGATAAAAAAGAAATAGTCCTTGTCGGACTAAAAATGAGACTTGGCTATCTGCCGGTTCAGAGGTCGCAATGACGTAACCGATTGAGAAGCCATCAAGCTCAAAATTGTCATATGATGATAAAGAAATAGTCCTTGCCGGACTGAAAGATGAGACTTGGCTATCTGCCGGTTCAGAGGTCGCAATGACATAACCGATTGAGAAGCCACCAAGCTCAAAATTTTATCGTATGATGATAAAGAAATAGTCCTTGCCGGACTGAAAGATGAGACTTGGCTATCTGCCGGTTCAGAGGTCGCAATGACATAACCGATTGAGAAGCCATCAAGCTCAAAATTTTGTCATATGATGACAAAGAAATAGTCCTTGCCGGACTGAAAGATGAGACTTCGCTATCTGCCGGTTCAGAGGTCGCAATGACATAACCGATTGAGAAGCCACCAAGCTCAAAATTTTATCGTATGATGACAAAGAAATAGTCCTTGTCGGACTGAAAGATGAGACTTGGCTATCTGTCGGTTCAGAGGTCGCAATGACATAACCGATTGAGAAGCCACCAAGCTCAAAATTTTATCGTATGATGACAAAGAAATAGTCCTTGCCAGACTGAAAGATGAGACTTGGCTATCTGCCGGTTCAGAGGTCGCAATGACGTAATCGATTGAGAAGCCACCAAGCTCAAAATATTGGATGGAATTTGGAAGGAATTGTCAGAGGTATATTGTTAACGTGACAACCCGAAAAGTTCACCAAAGACTGAGTGGGACTCAGAAACTTGCTGGGGGGCTAGGAAATAAATTCTATAGAAGATCATATGTCAGAAGTGTAATGTTAACGTGAAAAAAAGAACTTCGTAGGGATTCGGAAAGCAATTTGTCGGAGAAAAACGAGGAGATCACTGTCATAGGTTTAATGTTAACTTAACAGCGAAATGGATGCCAGAGGTATACTGTTAAACATAGCATGAAAAGGTCTCGTTCTCACAGAGAGAAACGAGAAAATCACTGTCATAGGTTTAATGTTAACTTAACAGCGAAATGGATGCCAGCGGTATACTGTTCAACATAGCATGGAAAGGGTCTCGTTCTCGCAGAGAGAAACGAGGAAATCACTGTCATAGGTTTAATGTTAACTTAACAGTGAAATGGATGCCAGAGGTATACTGTTAAACATAGCATGGAAAGGGTCTCATTCTCGCAGAGAGAAACGAGGAAATCACTATCATAGGTTTAATGTTAACTTAACAGCGAAATGGATGCCAGAGGTATACTGTTAAACATAGCATGGAAAGGGTCTCGTTCTCGCAGAAAGAAATGAGGAAATCACTGTCATAGGTTTAATGTTAACTTAACAGCGATATGGATGCCAGAGGTATACTGTTAAACATAGCATGAAAAGGGTCTCGTTCTCGCAGAGAGAAATGAGGAAATCACTGTCATAGGTTTAATGTTAACTTAACAGCGAAATGGATGCCAGAGGTATACTGTTAAACGTAGCATGAAAAGGTCTCATTCTCACTGAGAAAACGAGAAAATCACTGTCATAGGTTTAATGTTAACTTCACAGCGAAATGGATGCCAGAGGTATACTGTTAAACATAGCATGGAAAGGGTCTCGTTCTCGCAGAGAGCAACGAGGAAATCACTGTCATAAGTTTAACGTTAACTTAACAGCGAAATGGATGCCAGAGGTATACTGTTAAACATAGCATGAAAGGTGTCTCGTTCTCGCAGAGAGAAACGAGGAAATCACTGTCATAAGTTTAATGTTAACTTAACAGCGAAATGGATGCCAGAGGTTTACTGTTAAACATAGCATGGAAAGGGTCTCGTTCTCGCAGAGAGAAACGAGAAAATCACTGTCATATGTTTAATGTTAACTTAACAGGGAAATGGATGCCAGAGGTATACTTTTAAACATAGCATGAAAGGTCTCGTTCTCGCAGAGAAAAACGAGAAAATCACTGTCATAGGTTTAATGTTAACTTAACAGCGAAATGGATGAAAAGATCTTTATATGTGGTCTTATCATTCCATGGATGAGAATTGATAAGTGATTTTAGAGAGGGAATCAAATGGGAATAGGTCCCTTAGGATTTTTAGCAAATCCTCTGCTGTCAACGGGTTTGATATGCCTTTACCAACTACCGTTTGAGTCGGGCTAGCCATGTTATTCCCCTCAGCATGATGAGCTGTCGAGGACTTATGTTGGGCGTAAAGGCCAACATTTTCCTCTATCCTTAACCGTTAAAGGTGTTGGATCATGTGGTTAGTGCATGTAACCTTGATTCTCCTTTGAGACAACCAGTGTATGACCAAGTTCCTACCGGTTTATGGTTGTATGATCTCGTTTGGAGGAAGAGAGAGGGATCTTTCTGCATTCCTTGGATTTGAAGGTCTTGATCAGAGGTGTAGTGTTAACTTGATCATAAGAAGGATCCTTAATCACGGATAATATTTATTTAAGAACTTGCTATTGATCGGCATCATGAGTAAATCACCATCTGAAGTCATAAGGCGATATGCTCCGTTTGAATAGATTGTTTCTATTACAAACGGTCCTTCCCATTTAGGCTGAAATTTGCCTTTGGTTTTGTACGTCATGATCATTGGTCATCTGACGGCTAAAATCAAATATGCTTTCTGGAAGACTCTTTGTTTGACCTTCTTGTTGAAGGCTTTTGAGATTCAAGCTTGATACAACTCGATGTGCTGCTGAGCTTGTAACCGCTTCTCATCTAGGGCTTCTAGCTCTTGAAGATGCAACCGATCATTGTCTTCTGATGTGATCTTAGTCATTAAAGCGACTCGCAATGATGGCATCTGAATTTTCAATGGTATGACTGCTTCACACCGTACACCAGGGAAAAGGCGTATTGCCTGTCGGGGACCGAACCGTGGTTCGGTAGGCCCAAAGACATTCACCAAGCTTTTCGTCCCAATCTCGCTTATTCGAGGAAACGAACTTCTTGAGTAACTTGATGATTGTTTTGTTGAATGCTTCCGCCAAGCCATTAGCGGCGGGATTTTAGGCAGTTGAAGCTACATTCTGAATTCGGTATTTATCACAGAATCGATAGAATACCTGGCTTATGAATTGGGAACCATTATCATGGATGATCCGCCTAGGGACACCAAATCGATGGATGACATGGTGTTTGATGAAATGAACTATGTTGGAAGTTTTAACTTCGACCAGTGGTATAGCTTCTGCCCATTTTGAAAAGTAATCGGTTATTGCCAGAATAAACCGGTGTCCTTTTATCGAAGAGGGGCTGATTGGGCCTACGACATCGATTCCCCATGCTTCAAATGGCCATGAAGCAACAGTTAGGTGGAGAAACTCCGGAGGCCAGTGTATGAGTCCGCATGAATTTGGCATGCTTTACACCTTCGTGCATATTGGATGACATCGGCTATCATTGTTGGCTAATAATATCCAAGCTTATGCAATCTGTCTTTAAGTTTTAGACCTGGCTGATGAGCTCTGCATATGCCGTCGTGTGCTTCTTTAAGCACTTCCTGTGCCTCTGAATTAGAAAGACAACGGAGGAGGATACCGTCATATGAACGACGGTAAAGTGTCTTCAGAGTTGGATCATAGTAAAAATGGAGAGACCTTCGTCTGATAGATGCCGCTTCTTTAGGATTGTCTGGCAGTAGGCCATGTAAAGCATAGTCGATGAGAGGAAATCGCCAATATCTCGGCTCAAGATTCGTCGAGATATTATAGACCTCTCTGGTTATTAACATATATTTAGAGCGGACAAGGTGTCGAGTTGCCACTGTAAGGTGATACTCGGTGTCGACTGGCAGGGCTAGCATTGTTGCTAATGCAGTAATAGCATCCGCCTTAGTATTCTGAGATTGAGATACGTGCCTGATGTAAAAGCCATCAAATAGATTAGCCAATTCGATGACTGTGTGATAATAAGGCACCAAATCCTCGTGACAGACCTCATATTTGCCTTTAATCTAATTGATAATCAGTTTTGAATCGCCGTAAGCTTCAAGGTAGCGTACCCCCATTCCGTGGGCGAGCTGAAGACCGATGAGTAGAGCATTATATTTCGCTACATTGTTGGAGCATGATTCCGTCAGAGAAAATGCTCTAGGAAGGAAATGATTCTGTGGAGAGATAAACACAACCCCACGCCAGCGATGATCCTGCCCTTAGGACCTATTCGTGATGCTCCATCGAAGAACATCTGCCAAACTTTATCCTCTGAAGTTACATTGGACTCGAAGACTTCATCCGGAATATCTTTGTGAAATTTTGAGTGTTCCGGAACTGGATGAGCGGTCAAGAACTCTGCAAGGGCTTGGCCTTAACCGCCTTCTGAGGAATAAAAATCATGTCGTATTGAGACAAAAGAAGTACCCATTTAGCTAATCTTGAATTTAATGATCCTGGCTTTGTCATGAGAAGACGCAAAGGATTCACTCTGAAAATGACATGTATGGTTTGACCAACCAAATAATGTCGTGTCTTCTGAACGGCAAAGACAAGGGCTAAGCATTCCTTCTCAATAGGATTATAGCGAGATTCCGCCCCTATTAGAGTCCTGCTCAGATAATAAATAGCTTGTTCGTGACCATTGTCGTCTTTTTGAGCAAGCAGGGGACAAAGAGAATGGTCCATAGCTTTCACATAGAGCAAAAATGGTTTCCCTGATGTGGGAGCCACTAAGACTAGAGGTTTTGTAAGATATCTCTTGATATCCTCATAAGCTTCCTGACAAGCTTGATCCCATACAGAGGAAGCACCCTTTTTCATAAGTCGGGTGAACGGTTGACAGCGGCCTGAGAGATTTGCGATGAATCTTCTAATATAAGCCAGTCTACCTTGCAAGCCTCTAAGCTCTTTGAGATTCCTCGGTGGCTGCATGCTCTGAATGGCTTTGACTTTGTCTGGGTCAAGATGAATTATTTTTGATGTAACGATAAACCCAAGGAACTTGCCACTCGAAACTCCCAAGAAGGATTTTGTCGGATTCATCTTCAGCTGATGAGCCCGCATTATGTCGAACATGGTTCTCAAGTCACGCAGATGGTCATTCTTATTGCAGATTTTGATAGCAATGTCGTCGACATAGCATTCTACCGTTTTTCAAAGATGATCGCGAAAAATTGTGTTCATTGCCCGCTGATAGGTTGCTCTAGCGTTCTTTAGCCCAAAGAGCATCACAGTGTAGCAGTATACCCCCAATGGTGTTCTGAACGAAGTATGCTTCTCATCATCGGGATACATCTTAATCTGATTGTACCCTGAAAAGTCGTCCACGAAAGACATTCTTTCAAATCCACAAGTGTTTCAATCATGACATCAGTGATGGGCAGTGAAAATTCGTCCTTAGGACAACCTGTATTGAGATCACGGTAGTCAATGCAGATCCGTATTTTCTCATTTTTCTAGAGGACGGGAACAATATTAGCAACCCAATCTGGATGTTGTTCCTCCCGTATGAAGCCACATGCAATGAGCTTATGAACTTCGACTTCTATAGCCGCCATAATATTTGGACGAAACCGACGTTGTTGCTGTTTGACTGGCTTGGCGTCAGGTTTGATATTTAGACGATGCATGGCTACTTGTGGATCAAGTCCGGGCATATCTTCGTAGTTCCATGCGAAGACGTCTATATACTCTTTTACGAGTATTATTAATTCTTCTTTTTCCATAAGTGATAAACTTTCACTTATAAAGATGGGTTTACGGTGATCTTGACTACCCAAGTTGACCTGCACCACCTTGTATTCAGTAGGTGGTTCGCGCAGTTCGAATCGCTTTTCCCATTGGAGATCTAATTGTTGAGCCCATGGTTCCTCATCAGTAGCTTCCGCTGGCTTCAATTGACTGCTTGAAGTCATATTAACGGTGAAATTCTCGAACATCATTCCCACACTGACATCTGAGTCCACTCGGAGGAAGAGGCAGAATGTGATGGAGTCGGCTTATCATCCCTGGATTGAACCGTTGCTGGTGGTGTGGGTGTAACGTATCCCAACCCCCTGCGTGTGTTATCATAGTAATTTGCAGGTTTCATTTTTGGTACAAAGTTACGCAACAAACTACGCCTTCCTTTTCCGAAATTCAGGCCCTCTCCACGCTTTAGGTTGTACCCCATTTTCTTCATCATATGGCGCGCTGATCACGCGTAATGAAAAAATTGGGGGTGTCTGAGTCTGAACTTGAATCTGTGGCTGTGGACCCTCGTAGTTGGGCTCTACCAAAAATTATCGGTGACTGACCTTCTTTGGATAGAGGGATCACTAAAACGGTCCCTTCTACAGATTCTATGGGTGTACTGGACGCGCTTGGTTTATGTAAAGGGATGTGCAGAGAGCTATCCGTAATGGATTCAAATAACCCAACACTTACAGGATAATCAAAGAAAATATTATCATTAATTGCCCATTCGTCCTCATCTTCAGAAGGAGCGTTACATTGGGGATTATTAAGACATGCTATAATCGGTTCACCAAACAAAATGGCTGGCATGTCTGCTTCAAATTCTGAATCCGCCTCATTGCTACTATCATCATCGTCCGGCAACGATTCTTTCGATGTTTCACCGGTCTCTTGATACAGGAGAGCGTCAGTGAAGTAATTTTTTACCCCTTTGAATGGTTGCTTCTCAGCGAAGACAGTTCGTATTATTGCATCGTCTTCAATATATTTGAAGTACTGGTGCAGAGTGGAGGGAACGATCCAGTTGGCGTGGATCCATGGTCGTCCTAGTAGCAAGTTGTATGACGTGTCAGCTCAATGACATAGCACGTCACTTCTGACTTCAGGCTCCCGATTCGGCAACGGAGTCGAATTTTCCCAAGTGGATGACTACTCCCGGCATTAAAATCGTATATTGTTGTAGTGGTTGCGGACAACCTATATAGTGGTATACCGAGGAAGTAGAGGAGCCTTTTGGGGATGATGCTGAGTGCAGACCCCGGATCAACCTGTACCCTTTCAATGCATGTTGAACTGATGTATCTGGTATAGTACCGAGGTCGATCATGCTTGTTATCCTTGAGAAGCATAGCTTCCACTGTGAAGGTAATAGCGGGTATCTTTGACTGTACATGATGGCATTCAGGGCAAGAAGACTGAGCGTCATCTTTAGGGATTTCTGGCATATACGTCAGGAATGATTCTGAATCAGCCAGCGCATCTCTAAGTGCTTCTCTTGTCTCTTTTGAGAGACGAAGGAGCTCGTGTATGGTAATACGAGCGGGGATATTAGCCAGCTGGGCCAATATGTCAAAACAAAAGGGCGTGTTTAGCCTTGGGCCTGAAGGCTTCTTTAGGACATGGTCGAACCGGACTTCCTTAGGCTTCTCCTTTCCCTTGGTTGGAACCGAAGTGATGCTGGTACTTGTACTGACGTCGTTTGCTGTTGTGTCTCGTCAGTAGCTTTCTCATATTGTTTTAAGTATGATTTTCTGGATCGAGTACCCGTCGGGTGAGGTACATCAGCCTGCATCGTGCAAGCGTGCTTTTCCTCTTCAGAATCGCTGAGAGAAGCTAATGTAAGATTGTCATCGTCTGGCAAGATGGAGATGACATTGCAAGATTTGCCCTTCGACTTGGACTTCTTTGAATCCCATTGTTCGTCTTGGACAAGGTCTGGGTGTATCCACATAATTTCCCCTGTCTCCAGTGTCAAGGAAACAAGACCCTTATTATCTTGAGTTTTAACTACAGAATGTGTGACTTCTAGCAGCAGCGCAAGGACTGGATAAGTCCCGTCAGGAACTGTGACCTTTGGGGTTTTGCCGAACTCGAGGGTCACCATATTTGCAGTGACTTTCTTTTGTTCTGACTTTAGTGTCAGGACTTCGGCGTCGATCAAAGCTTGAATTCTGTCCTTAAGGACAAAGCACTTGTCGGTAGGATGGTGAATCATCCTGTAGAAGAGACAGTATTTGGGATCATTCGTGCGTCCTATTTCATTGGGACGTCGAGCATCCGACAGCTTCAATTTATTCCCCTTGTGGAGTAAATGGAATATTGTGGCCACCTGATCGTCTTTGAAGGAGTATTATTTCGGAGGAAACTTGGACTCCTGATTATTGAAGCCGCCCTTCTTGGCCTCGACTGCACATCCCCTGAAAATTCTACGGACATAGTCTCCTTCCCTTTGGCTTGAGAAGACTGCGCCATGTCGCTACGTCCTTTATTATTCATACCCCATTTGCCTTTAGGGGTGGATGGTTCAAACTTTTTAGCCGACTTTTTGGCTATCTCGGCTTGCTCGACCAGTTCTTTCCAGGTATGGCTTTTTGACAGCCCCCATGCGAACCTCTACTTGGTCTAAGAAGTTGTGCCTGCACGTCTACAAGAGTATGGGTAATGACATCCCTGCTGAGCACATCAAAGAAAAGTTTCTGAACCGCTCAATGTAGTCACGGACAGATTCGCCCTTCTTCTGAACGGTGGAGAGGAGCTTGTTCATGGTTACCTCAGTATCGTCCTCATAGAAACGAGAAAGGAATCGAGTTTCCAGGTCGATCCAGGAATTGACGAAACCCGGAGGGAGACTTCGAAACCAGTCAAATGCTACCCCCTTTAAGGTGTCAATGAACAGCCTAGCCATGATAGCATCATTGTCTATAACATTACCGGTCTGAGACCAGAAATAGTAGATGTGCTATTTTGACGAGCTCTTGCCATCGTACGTATGTAACGTTGGTGGTTTGAACTTTGGTGGGTATGGCACTGAATCTCACTCCAGCGGGTAAGGACGGACTACCCCTACTTTCTTTAATTCATCCCTCTGAGCTAGGGATGCAATTTGAGCTTGGATGCCTTTAAGGACTTCAGCGTCCAAAGAAGAACCATCCTTCGACTTCTCCGTCCTTGGCTGTTCATTGCTAAGATGTTCTTCCTCATCATGGTTACTTTCGGTATCATTATTCTTCCAGTTATTGAGGAGTTGAGCGAGCATCTGTTGAATGCTGTCCAAAACTTCTTGCTGGGTCTTAGAAGTTTGCTCCTGAGCTTCCAGACGTCGACGAAGGTCATCATTACCGTTTTCAGCCATATTCACTGATACTCTGTTTGTTCGCACTGAGCTGACTGTCGCCGAAGAGGCATAATCACTGTCTTCATCCTCTTCTTCAGACTATTGGACTGATCCTCTCCTTGGTTCTGGTGAGGCTACTGCAGTTGAGGAAGATGGCTGTTCATAACTGTAAGGTATTACAACCCTAGATCTGGTGTTGCAGAAGACACCTTCTACATGTACCAAGACTTCGCCCAAGCCTGGGCTATAATCTGGATCTGGGGAGCCGTAGGGAGTGTCGTGGGACGCTCGTCTACTCCCTGTGTAGCTCTCGTCCTCTTCCGGTCATGTTAATGGATGCAGAGGGTAAATCTCGCGATATGCTTCTTTTATGATGTTTCACCGGAGCTTACACCGACAGTCGATCAAAAATTGATCGTCGGCCTGGAAGAGTTGCGGGGATTGGTCCTAGCTAGCAATGGACCGAGTGGACTGTCACCAACTGACATCCCACTTGTTGACAACAGGAGGAAGAAGTTTGGAAAGGTTCTGACTTCCGTTTACTTGTCAAGAATTCCCGCAAGTCAGACCCAGCTGGGCCTAAACGATCGAGCGCAGGGGCTCTGTTGGATTGCGCATAGGACGATGTCCTGCTCATTTTATTACTGCAGAGGGGATTAGCACAAAATAGCGCTTTAGCTCTAGCTTCGCGGCTAAGAACCTTGAGAATGTCCCAGGGTGTTAAAGCTGCATACGCACCGCTGTCAACACTTAGGGACAATCCCTTAGCTCCGCTACAAAGCGCGAGTTTAGCGCTTGATGGATAAGGGAGCGAAACACGCTGTGGTGCTTTATCCGCTATGTTGCTGCGAACATAATTAGCCTTAGATAGTGCTTTGGCTCTAAATTCGTGGCTAAAAGCTTTGGAAACGCCTTTGGGCGCTGACGCTGCATGAGCACCGCTATCAGCACTTAGAGACAATCCCTTAGCTTTGCTGCGAGGAGCGAGCTTAGTACTTGAAGAACTGGGGAACGAAGCACGCTGTGGTGCTTTGGTTCCAGCTTCGCGGCTATGAACATCATGCGTACCCTGAGGTACAGTAGCTTCGCTCATGAGAACGAGGCTGGCGTGAGGCGTTACTGCTCTTGAATTGGGCGAAGGTATGGTCGCCGTTGTGACTTCGCGGCCAGCAGCCTCGTTGGAGCAGGCAGGCATCTTGCCTTTTTCTTCGCAAGAGAGACGCACTTGTGGCATAGCTACGCCTGAGGCTTTATACAGAGCCTTCTGCTTTGGCCTCCATATCTGCTTTGACAAAGGAGACCTAGGTTTGCAGGGAACCTGACTAGCCACACGCGAGGCTGAGGGGTGTCAGCAGAATTCTGCTTCTGGTTTCTGTTCTGAGGCCTTAGCCATGAAGACCTTTCTATGCTTCCGTACATGAAGCATTAGACCACCCCCAGAGAGGACTTCTTCAAATTTTCTTGGTCGAAGTGAACAACCAGGTTCTTGAAAGTGATAGGCTTGCACTGCGGGCCTGCTTCCTTGTTGCTCCAGAGGACCGCAGTAGGCTCGCAAAGAGCCTCATCTGTCTCTGTGGAGACTTGCTTTGAAGACTTAGCCAGAGGGTCTCTGGCCGCACCGGCTTCCTTGAATTCAGAGATAGACCCGAAGGTCTGTTCGTCGCATTGCGACACTTGATTCTCAACAGTGGAGAAATCAGTCCCCAGCGGAGTCGCCATCTTATTTTCCATTATTTTGCAAAAGGGGAAAACTTACAAAAAGGGTTCGAGGAGCTAAATTACAAGTAACACAAAAAATTACAAGTAGATCTCCTCTGAGATTCTGGAGAAGTATGCCGATAGGAGTCTGGTCAGCGTGCGACCACTTTGTCCCTTTGACGATGCGATCGATGGGATTTCCTTCTCGCCTGGTTCGGGGAATCAGAGAACAGAGGGTTGGTAGAACCTTCCGTTACTTCTCAAACTGCCTTCACTTGGGAATTCCTTCTCGCCTGGTTTCGAAAATTCCTTGAGAGGAAGGAAGGTATTAGGGTATCATCACCTTGATTAGAGAAGTAGTTCTCTGAATTCTCTGAATTCTTGAATGCTAGAGAATAGATCTCTGTTTAGTCGCCTCTCTCTGTGCGTCTCTTTGCCTGTGCGCATCCTGTTTTTTTTTTTTTTTCGTGTACCCCTGGTGGGCTATTTATAGGGAGAGCAGGGGTATAATTGTCCTTTGAAGATCTGAAAACAGATTGAGTCAATCTGTTTAAATCTGAAAAGTAGCCTTACTGCGAGGCTAGAATCAGCTTCTGCGAAGCTAGGAATATCAGGTAGGTCGGTCTCCTGATCTGTTTTGATTCTTTCCATATAATTGAAAGATCTCCCCTGATCCTCTTACTCATTTTAGGAGAGTCAAGAGATTATGGCAAACAACTGCCAAATTTGATCTCAGATTTGATCTCGATTAGATTTGATCTTGATCCTGAATTGATTTGATCTCATCTGGAGATTTAATTGGTTAAAGGTTGACCATAAAAGACCTGCAGTGGAGCTACCGCGTCGAGCTCATAGCAGAGCTGGAAAGATCATCTGGCGAAGTCAGAAGAAAGCTCTCCAGCGGAGCTAGATAACAACTGTGGCGAAGCTGCCGAACATCCTTCTGAGCGGTTGTGTGTGGCTTCGAGCAAAGTTAACTCTCTGCGGAGTTAACTGAGTGCTTCAGGCGAAGCTGTAAGTTAGCTCACTAATAGAGCTTTGAATAGCTTCAAAGCGAAGTTGAATAAACTTAGCCTCTCAGGTGAGGCTATCCCCTTGGGCTCATGTGATGCTAAGTGTTGAGCTAACCTAGCATCTTAGACCTGCTTAGGTCTCTTCGGAGACAATCTGGGCTCACTGTCTGCTTCACTGGATCAGTAGAGTCCAAGTTGCTACTTTGTCCCTCGGAGATGGGTACAAAACTGGTCGTCAGCTTGTCTTTCACTTATCTTTTATAAATGTCAACAAGTTTAGATATTGTTCAGGCCAGTAAGAATCTTGTCTTTTTTAAAGTGTCAACAGACACCTTTGATTACAAAGAAAGAGGGGGAAAATGTATATAATTTCCCATGTTTTGCCCATTAGTCAAAAAGGCCCTATAGTAAGGTGGGGATTAGGACTTAAAGGCCCTATAGCAAGTCAGGTCGTCCTAAAGGGTCGGGTCTAACGGGTCGACATGTAATCAGGTTCGGATTGAGCCAGTCAAAAATCAAGATCCGAACCTTACCCAGTCTTATAAGGTCGACCCGACCCGACCTATTTGAGCCGTTTAACTAATTGGGTCGGTCGGGTCGAGTCGACCCATTAGACCCGCCGACCCGAATGAAATTATGTGAACTATTTTTATCTTTGACATTTTGGCTGCTGCATGCTAGTTTCATTAACACACCAACTGTCATCCTACTAATGAAAAACCTAGAAGTTAAAAGCTCAAATGCTATCACATGAAAGGTAAATCACCATACAAATATAATCTCAGAGAAAAAAATGTTCAATTTTGTAACTGACATCACTGTAGTTGAAGAACAAGGATTTTGAAAGCTATTTATAGACATTCCTTGAGCTGAGAATGCAAATCAAGAGGTTTTTTTAGAGATATGAAAGAAATTTGAAAACAGACAAACTCTAATTTTACTTCAATTCACAGAAAACTCGTATCCATAAAGTTTCCATTCGACTGTGCCTTCATCATCTCTGAATAAAAACATGATTTCAAGCATACTTCAGAAGTTTTTATCAGGTATGAAAATCAGATATGAAATTGAATTTTATATGAAATGAAATCTGATATGAAAAAAATAGAATAATATTAAATTGAGAAGAAAAAAATCAGCATTGGTCATAGAAAAATGCTTTGAATAAATAAAAATTATGATAAAGGAGGGACTTAAGGCGAGATCGACTTCACCGAAGGAGAGCACGAGGTCGAGTGGATCTAGGGTTGTTCGAGGTCGACTTCAGCAACGGGGGAGCACGAGATCTACTTCGGTGAAGGGGAGCATGAGATCAAGTGGATCTAGGGTTGTTCGGGGTCGACTTCGACAATGGGAGAGGACGAGATCGGTTTCAAGTCTTCGACGACAGGGCTATTGTAACGGTCTCAGATTTTAATCACTAAATTAATTTTAATCAAATTCAATTATAGTAATTAAGCTCATAATCTTTATAGTCATCTCTAAATTTATCAGAAATTTTGGCAGCATCTTCTCTATAATGTCTATCCTGATATAACATATAATATTTTGGCATACACCAACCTATTTATGCTATTTCAAAACTTAAATTTTAAAAAATTATTAATATCAATTCTCAACAATAAATCAATATAACTCGAGAGTACTCCTCTCCGTTCACAATTCTATATAATCAACTCTAATTCCAAATCAAGGTGAAAGCATAACTAATGTATATATTCACTTACCTCAAAGAGCTAGATCAAAATTAAGTTTATGATCAACAACTACAAATACATCCAAGTCCACCTTCCAAATATATATCTGTACTAGTACACGCCTAAATACATATAGGGTTCCAAAAGTTATATTAACGCACTAAAGAAAAATATTTCAGAATCTAAAACAACTGATCAACAAGTAAGTCTTTTGGCTTTCCGTCAAGGCATCTCAGAGCTTTATGTAAGGCCTGAAAGATATGAACCTGAGGTGGGGTGAGCTCAATAACTCAGTGAGTAAAATTATTGAAATCGCAACAACTCAGTGAGTAAAATTATTGAAATTGAAGTTTGCATTTAATACCATTTCGAGTCAAATATGATGAAGTTGAACAATTTCAAGAAAAATCTCAGTTATTTTCCTAATTATGATGGGTAATGCATTTTAATAGGTTACTAATTCTTTTTATTATCTGATTCTTGTTCTTCAACACTCTTTTGGACATATGTGTCCTAATTTTTAACATATTATCTTATTTTATATAACACCTAATCTGATTGTCCTTCTCTTATATTCACCTGGTGATTCACCAATTACATACATATTAGTATATCACTTATATTCAGTTCTTAACACATTCTTATTTTACATATGACTAGCTGTCATACACATATAATTTATATAACACATATCTATTTTTCATCACTCATGACTCATGGTCATGTCTATAGCTCCTGCACATGTAACATAAATAACAATTATGTATATCCATTACTATTTACGTATTAGTACATACTTCACAATTAAAATCACAATCATATCTGGTGATACACCGATTACATAAATACATAGCCATATCAATCAGGGTAATACATACATCATATAATTCAATAACCTATATCACTCTTGGTGATACATACATTATTTATTTCTATCAATCAAAAGCAACACAAACACATAAAAATTCATGATTATCACATATAAATTAACAATCTAAATAATTTGCTCCTTTCTTTGCACCCTGTGCTTCACCCGGTCCTTCCTCTGATAATTTTAAATAATAACAATACACCATTCGATCACCTCCAATTACACTAGACCCTTCATCTGATAAATAAATAATAACAATACCTCCTTCGATTGCCTCTGGTTACACCGTTCTCTTTCTCTGATAAATAAATAATAAATAAATGAAGCGAGTTTAATATAGCTTGTATATGATAACTAGCATGATTTAAATAACATGGATTATCAAAAGATACTATTTTTCACACAAAATACATACATAAAACCAACTTCTTTCTTAACTTATAATTACTAGAATTTTAACTATACAATTCACAACATCTTTATCTTACCAATGATAATAGTTTCACTAATTAGAGTTTCAATCGCACAAACATTAGAATGTTGTTCTAGAATATAAAAATTCACTCATTCTTGTAGAAAGTTTTCCTCGACTATACATGATATCAGTTTCCCATAACTCAATTCACAAATAATACTTATCAATACAATCAATCACTTGTATTCTCATTCATTTCATTATTTTATCTATATTAGATAATTTATTCATAATCATTGTTGGTTTATCTAACAACAATCATCAATAATATCAAACATGCATGTGCATATATGAGCGCCCATATATCACTAACCATGTCAAGTGACTGAACCATATCAACCAGTTATTTATTATTCACTTTTCTATCAATCAAGTAAAATCACAAACAATATTTGTTATTCATTTTCTTAATTATCGGATAGATTTTTGAAATTCTTATAGTATTATACTCAATCACATGCTCAGTGCGCAATTATAATTTTCAACATTGGTATCATAATCACCACCATTTGATTAAAGTAATATAGTTAATCTAACCATCATTTCATACTCTTAACACCTCTATTCAAGTTCACTATTTCTCTTTATATTACTCCTCATTTGACCTAGTTCCCATACGTGATTTTAGAGTATGACGCTTTGATGTCCAAGTGGCATGATGCAGTCTACACTAGTAGAGGCTTGTCACCATAATCTGCAAACCACACTCCTATCTCAAAGAGGAGTACTCAAAGTTGCATTTGGAAGCAACTATTCTTACAAGGAGAACGAGCAGAACATAATTGCAAGAGTAAGTCAGGAAGATTATAAGAGCATATATCATTGAATCTATTGAACAACAAAGTGATCCGACTTCAACAATTGTCACGTTCAACGTTATCTTCCATCAGTATTTATCATCCCTATGGAATAAACCGCCTTGAAAATACATCATGTACTACTCCAATTAAGAAGTACTAACCATGATCAAGTTAACACCACTCCTCTGATCAAATAAGTACTCATAGGGAACGCTAATTTCTCTATAAATTCCCCATAGAGTTTATACTTTTTTAATCCCCAGTAGGATTTTAGAAGTTATCTGTGGAATAACAATCCAACGCCTCTGACGGTTAAAGGATAGAGGAACACATTAGCTTCTAAGTGCAATGCAAAATCCTCGACAACTCATCATGCTGAGGGAAATAGCATGGCTAGCTCAACTCAAATCGTAGTTGGTAAAGGCAGACCAAACCCGTTGATCGCTGAGGGTTTGTTAAATATCCTAAGAGACCCAGTTTCACCAAAATTCTCTACTAATTCCCTTTCATGGAATGGTAGATCCGCAAAAATTTATACTCACTTCCTCGACAGAAAGAATATCAGATCAAACATGTCATGTTAACATTAAACCTCTAACAATTAGACTTCAACATATCCCCAGCGGGTATAATTTCTACTTGTCAATTCTCATCAATAGAATGACAGGTCTATCAAACTTGCTCAAATAGCAAGACAAACCCCGGTCAAGTTAACATCAAACCTCTGACCAAACTTTCTCAAATAGCAAGACAAATTTCGGTTAAGTTAACTTCACACCTCTGACCAAACTTGCTCAAATTGCAAGACACATTACTGTTATGTTAACATTACACTTCTAATAGTCATCTCTTCGATTTTCTCTATGAAAATGAGACTTTCAGTGCTAAGTTAACATTACACATCTAGCACTCATTTCGCTGTTAAGTTAACATTAAACTTATGACAGTGATCTCCCAATTTTCTTTATGAAAATAATATCTTTTTGTGCTAAGTTAACTGTTACCTCTAACACACATCCCATCTTTCAGTACTAAACTAACATTACACCTCTAGTACATCCTACTGTTAAGTTAATATTCAGCCTATGACAATAATCTCCTCGATTTTCTCAGCGAAAATGAGACCTTCAGTGCTAAGTTAATTATTACTTCTAACATGCAAAATAAGTCCCTGCCAAGTTTAAAATCACACCTCGGACAGTAACTTTCTCTCTTATCCCACTTCCCCAGTGAAGTTGTTCAAATTTCAATTGCTAAGTTAAACGTTGGCTCTGATAATTAAAAGTCATCGCTTTGGTCCGTCTGATATTCCAAACTGACCTACTGACTAAGATCTGACTTTTGCAAATAGTTTAATAGTACACTGGTAAAAGAGATCGACAACTTAACAGGTTCAATAGTACACTAACAAAAAAGTCAAAACTCAGAAAAGTTTCGACTGTGCCTCTGAATACTTAAATAATCTTTCCTGGAGGCTTCAAACAGTTCAATAGTAAACTCACAAAGATCAGAATCCAGACAAGATCAAACTAGACATTTCAAAAGTTTGCCAGTCCAATCACGAAAGCTTAAGGCAATAAAAAGTCCAAAGTATTCTGAAATCTGTCCCAGTCAACAGAGAAGTTTCAAAAAGTTTAGAGGAGATTCTATAGGCTGTCTAAAAATTAATGAAGACTAAGTCTCAGATTCAGGCCTTATGCCAAACACGAGGGTCACGTTTCAACCCAAATACGAGACCTCGCGTTCTTTGTCAAACGCGGAGGTTGCGTTCCAACCACACGAACCTCGCATCTTTTGTTAAACAAGGAGGTCATATTTCAACCTCAGATACAGACCTCAAATGCGAAGGTCGCGTTCCAACCTCAGAAGTAAAGCTTGCATTTTGTACCAAACGCGATAGTCGTGCTGCTCTTCAAAACATAGAACTCACGGTCACGTTTCAACATCAAAACACTAGCTTGTGACGCTTTGTATTTCAATACAAACGCAAGCCTGAGAAGCTTCATGTTTAATCTTCAATGCGAGCCTGTGAGCTCCGCGTTCCAACACAGACGTGAGCTGATGAGCTTCGTATCTCAATATCAGAGCGAGGTTCACATCCAGCGTGAGACCTACATTTTTGATGTAACTGGCAGCGAAGAACCGGGTCAATTACAATCCACTTTCTCTCCACATATTAGGACATAAATTCTCATTATGAAGAATTTTAAAAGGACTAATATCCCCTTGAAAAACCCTATAAATAGCCATGAAAGCTAAGGGGAAAGAGGAGGAGAATCCCTAAAGGGCACGTGTGATGGTTGATGCTTGAAGCTGGATAATCACAGAAGGCTGAAGCCAAGCACACCGCTATTGAACACATATTATGTTGGAGGAGAAATCTCTACAAACATGCTGAGTTCAAGTTGAGTTTCTAATCTTTTTGAAATTTTCGCCACTGATTAAGGCTTCATACCTGACTAATGTGTTTCCAACGAGAGTAAGAAAATCCGAAGATCAAGCTTCCGGTTGGCTCATCAATGGAGAACAAAAATCACTATCCATCGCTACATGAAGAACCCAGTTTAAACAAAGAGAAGATCTAGACACTCTTCCTTCTTATGTAATTGAATTTGGTCTGTTGTAATTTTCATCCAATCAAAAAACTTTACTTCAAATTTTTTTGACAAATAGATGTGCTACTGTTTCACCCCTATGCCGCCGCCAGTGGTGGCTCTCTTGTGCCGCGAGCGATGACCTCCTCGTGCCGCCGCTGCTGGTAAGGCAGCGATGCAGCCAGGGCGAAGCAAAGAGAGAGGATGAGCAAGAGAGAGACTGAGAGAGAGAGAGAGAGAGAGAGAGAGAGAGAGAGAAATCTCATCTCTTCCTCTCCTTATAATTTCAACACCCACTCTATCTTTCACTTACTCCCCATACCCTCCCCCATCCCTCATAATTTATTTTATTTTATATTTTATATTTTTCGTTTTCATTTTTTTTTTTTTCATTTCTCTACTTACATGAACATATCTATATTCTTTTTTGGAAGGTTAAAGTTCCAGCGTACCCCAGAGCACCGCACTCTATTACAGATAAATCTATGTAATGATTTTTCAGCCTCCTGACTAATCTCTTAGTGTCCACGGGGCGAATCCGAGCCAGTGGTTACTGGGAAGCAAATCCAATGCCTTACCGCCTAAACTTGCCTAAGGGCGGCTTCGAACCCGTGACCACTTAGGGGGAACCCAAGTGCTCACGCTACTAGGCCACCCCTCTCGAACATACATACATACATACATACATATACATACATATATATATATATATATATATATATATATATATATATATATTAGAATTACAAATCAATACTTGATATGTATACCAGTATTTCATGAGATAAATACATTCACATATTTCACATAATTTTCATATTTTGTTACTCAAACTAAATTAATAAATAATTTCAAAAAATACCCTATAATATATCGATTATCGATTCTCATTAACGGTATAATCTAAATTCAGAAATATAAAGAATAAACCAGGATTTAAAAGATTCGAGTGTTACACAGACACTTATATTATATATAGATATTAGTATTTCTCATACCACTAGATCCTATATAATTTATCAAAATACCATTCCACTCTAGATTTTCTTTAAATGAATTACTGAAATTCATTTCACACAAAAATAATTAATTTAATAATCATAAGAATTTTTGAAAAAAATCTTATTAACTAAATATTAATATATTAATCTCGAGTTTAATAACCCGGGTGTTACAGCACCGCTGCAGGCTGCGGCTGTTAGAGGAAGGAAACGAAAGGGATTTCAAAAAAATGTCAAAGTACACACACACACACAAACACACACACAAATAGTCGGGTCCAGCGGGTTCTAGTCGACCCGACCCGTTTAACAACCGGGTCAAGGGGTCGACCTGAATATGATCCGAACCCGATTTGGCCAAACCTGGGCCCGGTAAATCTGGGTCGGGTCGGGTCTATATTGCTAATACCTTACTGCATAGGGTATTATGTATTTTTTAATACCTATATTGCCCTTATATGTGTGGTTGCTTCCTCTCACGTAAGCATCGCGTTGCTTCCCACACACTGTAAAGTGACGGCTGAGTAGAGTGGCTATCTTTGCGCATCTTTGCCTACCTTTGATTGTTTTTGGAGAAAGCATGAAATCTGCTGAAAATCTCCTTTTGCATCTTGCATTAAATGCACCCATGTACTCCAATATGACTCACCAAATTGAACATCTTTAGGTTTGAACATGTTGATTGGAAAGTCAAAAGAGAAAATTGTACAAAAAGAGGAATTTAGACGAAAATTGAGGATATAATTAGATATTTTCCTCCAAATTACAGAGCCAAGATTAATCCCATCCGTCCTTCTCCTTATCTCCCCCTTGTTTGCTTCTCTAAATCCTCTTTCTCTTCTCTTTGAATCCTAAATCGTCCTTCTCCGCTTCTTTCCCCTAATCCATTTGTTCTTGAGACATCATGGATGTGGAAATTATTTTCTAATGTGTTTAGTTTCTGGAAATGGTGTCCAAGCCATGATGATCCAACTAAATGAGCAACAACCTCTTGATTATCTCAAAAAAAGGATGTCTCACTCACTCTTCCTATACTTAACCTTAGTTTAATGCACAAGAAGAGAATATAATTATCAACGTCACAAGCAACAAAAAGTTAGAGTACATGTTTCAAGCGTGTCGTGCATATTATTCGTGAGTGGTCCACATGTATGCTAACTTTGGTGCATCTTCTTCCTCTCAACTAGCCACCGAAACCAATCAAATGTAAGCAACTATCCTCCCTTTTCTTCAATAGTCTGCATTTTTCATCACTTCTAAACTATCTTAACTATATGTGAATCTATACACTTGTATCACAAGTTATCCATATTTAAATGAAAAAAGTTTGTTTTTAGCTTATGCTCTCCACCTTTGTTAAATATTGTTGGCACAAAGGCCCTTCACTCTAGTTTCGATGATGATAATCTCATGAAGTTATTAATACTAATAATTTTTATTTATATAAGTTACAAGTTTATAAAGAGTATTTTTGTCATGTGTTTCGCTTCTCTAAAAGACTCACAAGTTTTGAAACTAATTATAAAGTGAGCCAAGAGCCTAAGCATGAAGTTCACACATAGCACTCAAGATTTTAGTCAAGCTCAAGAGGTCAAGAAAGTTGCAAGATTGAAGAAATCGAGAAGAATTATTTTTCTTTATTTGACAATGTAAGATTTAGATTTGTCAAAACTAATTTTAGAGGTTTGAATTGCTCAAGAGATTCATGAAATACACCTAGAGGGGAGTGAATAGGTGTACTAGCTAATATAATGACAAATGATGTGGAATTAAAACTCAATTGCAACACATTATGTGTAACCAAAGAGTGTAGCCGAATTTCCAGTGAAGGGCTCTGGACTATCTTCTCAAGATTCCTCTAGATTAAGAGTTGAGGTGCTATATGAAGTTCTCTTGGTTCAACACAAGTATGGACAATATACAAACTATATATAGCATGTGAATATGAATAATATAAAGTAATGCAAGGTATAAGAGAGATAGAGTTAGAGATAGTGGATCAAACGCAAACAATAAGATATGTTTCGAGTTTTTAGCCACTGCTCTACATCCCCACCTTTACACAGAAGGATTTCCACTATGTCCATAAAAGACCTTCCACAAAGAGACCTTCACCAAGGAATTACAACTCTACACTTGGAGTACACTACTCCTATCTCAAACATAATCACCTCTACACAAGAGGGATAGGCACAAAGCCAAACCACAATCACCTCTACACAAGAGGGACAAGGCACAAAGACAAAACACAATCACCTCTACACAAGAGAGATAGACACAAAGCCAAAACACAATCACCTCTACACTAGAGGGATAAGACATAAAGCCAAAGCTCAACTACAATCACCTCTACATAAGAGGGATAAGCACAAAGTCAAACTCAATCATAATCACCTCTACACAAGAGGGACAAGGCATAAAACTAAAGCAAAGAAGAGATTACAAACTTAATGATCACAATAAAGCACAAACAATACTTGGTGATCATAATAGACCACAAATAATTTTTTCATAAAATAAGATCTTAAAAAAAAGGATTAGATATGATAGCTCAAGTGTGAGAAAACAAAGTGTTTGGAAAGAAAAATAACAAAGAAAAATACTTGAAAAAATACCAAATAGATATGAAAGTAAAGATCAAAACCAATTTCCCAAATACTCTCTTTTCTTTAATTTTTTCAACACTTTAAAACAAATAAAAGATAAAAACTTTGGCTTTAAAACAAATAAAAGATAAAAACTTTTGGCTCAAAAATTCTTTTCAAACTTGCTGCAAAACACTTAAAAGATAGGAACAAAATCTCTCTAAAAATCTTGTTGAAAACAGCCTAAGCGAAGTCATATTTATAACCTCTAAAAAATATAGCCGTTGCCAGTCAGAAAAGGTCAAAATTGACCTTTTGGTCAGCCGGTCGGTTGACTGTCTAATGGTCATATTTCTGACCGTTGGCGCCCCGGTCAACCGGGCCAAGCCTGTCGGTCGACCGACACTACCCGAGGTTGGGTAGTTACAGTCAGTCGACGCCCGGTCGACCGGCCTTCTAGGCTTGCCATGTGCACGTCCTAGTGCACATCGATCGACCGGCCTCTGGCCCGGTCGACCGTCCGGTCGACCACCAACAGGCTCTAGCTGGGATCAAGAGTATGAAAACTTAGTTATTTTAACTTCTATAAAATCTCATAAATTCTCATAAATTCTACAAAAATTAGTTTTTGTTCTAAACTGTCTAAAAATCACTGAAGACAAGTCATCAGAGAACAGAATCTATACTCCATATGCGAGGCTAATTATAACCACTGTGTAATGCCAAGACGCAGAGCATGAGCCCGCGCCTCAACATCAGTACGGTACCAAGACGCGAGGGTCGAAGCCCGCGTCCCAGCTGCACTGTAATGACCAAGACGCAAAGCTCGAAGCCCGCGTCCTGGCATCACTGCAGTGCCAAGATGCGAGGTTCGACGCCCGCGTCTCGACATCACTGTAATCTCAAGACGTAGAGCCTAAAGCCCGCGTCTAGCAGAGTTCAAAACCCGCGTCTAGCAAGGTTTGGAGTCAGCATCCAAAACACGAGGCTCGAAGCCCGCGTTCCAACTAAAGAGAAGCTCTGCGTTTCAGTTATAACTGCCCTCATTACTGGGTCAATTACTGTTCACGTAATGAGGGGAGTTAACCCCTATTATGAAGGGTTTTTAGGGAACAGTTTTACCCCTAAAACCTCTATAAATGGCTCAGTCTTGTACTGAAGAGGGGTCAGGAAAAGATTTGAATCGGTCGGAGGAGTACTGAAGAAAGAGTTGAACTTTTCTAACAACTTGCTGAGTACAAGTTTATTTCTTGCCTCAAGTCTCTTTGAGATTTTATTGGATATGAGCTGTGCTACTCCGTCCATAGTCCAAAGAGGAGATATCCCAGAAGATAGTGATATTCACCCGGTCAATGGAAAATAAGATTCACTTTCCACCGCTACATCAAGAACCCAGCATTAAATAAAGAGAATATTTGAGCTTGAATATCCTCTCTCTTGTAATCGGAATTTTTGAGATTGTTGTAATCTTTCATTGATTCAAGGAAATTTTATTACGATCCCCCAAATTTCTCCTGGTCCAAACAAGAGATGGTGACTCCACTGGGGACTACTTTCTCTACTGATGAGCAAGTTGTGGCGCAAATTGATGTCACCTTCATAGGGAGAACGGTCAAATCAATTATCGTGGAATTTGATCAGGCAAAGTATGAAGAGTTCCTCTCTTCTAGCTACAAGAGCCCTAGGGCGTGGCAGTACCGCAAAGTCTCCTCAGAGATTCATTCTCAAGTCCCTTCAGAGATTTCTCTAGAGGTGGCCGGTTCAAAGAGCATAATGGCTGGCTGCATCGCACGTAAGGCCTGTGTCAACGTCTCCCGTAAGACCCGCGAGGCCAATGTCGTTGAAGGCCAATTTGGCCACGCCCTTCCTCTTCCTCAACTCCAGGTTATCAGGATTTCTCAGCAACCTATGAAGCATAACCGGAATGCCGAGCATCGACTAAGGTAACGCGCGCATTAACTCTAGACGCAAAAAGCTGGAATAACTATCTATCCACCAGATACAGAATGCAAGGCTCATGCCCGCGTCTCTTCTGAGTTACGTCAGACACGCAAAGTCCGCATTTGGAGACCAAAACGCGAAGCTCAAAAGGCTTGCGTTTCTGAGGCTTTACCTCTCAAACGTGACGTTCAGCAGCGCAAGGTCTGTGCCTCTTCCCAGAGCATGAGACCCGCGTCTCTACGACAGAACACGAGACTCAGATGGTCCGTATTTCTCAAGTGTTGCTAGCCAGAGCGATAATCAATAACGTGAGGTCCGCGTCTTTTCTCAGCAGAGGCACGAGACCCGCATTTCAATGCCAAAACATAAGAGCCGTGTCCATTCTACAGAACGTGAGCTTTGTGTTTCTGATCCCTGCATTTCAAAATTACGACGCAAGAATGGCTCTCAGAAGCTGAAAATCCCTCAAAAACCTGAGGCTAATCTCTTTGATCCCCCTCCAATAGATCTAAGGGATTATTTGACAAAGAAAATGAGTGCTAATCAAACCGCTCCATCATGATGCTGTGAGCGGCTCATCACGACAATGATCTCTGAATGTCGCTGCAGTTCACATGTGAGCAAGCAGTCGGTATTCAGACGCTTAACCTCAACCTCTCGATCAGCCAAAAGGCGTCATTCCCACAGAAAGAGAACCTTCTCTAATACGGAGTATCCCAAAGTCACTGTAAATATGGCAGGTCCAAGCAATACGCCAAGCAGAAGTAGGGAAAAATAACTGACAGTAAGCTCTGATGAGTCTGATGATGAACCAGAAGGAGTGTACCGCTATACCCGTACTCGAACTGGCGTGGTAACCCTAGTTGAGTACAGTGCCCTAGCCCGGGGCGTTGATGTAAGTGAATCACACTCTGCCATCGCAGAATCACAGGCCTTGAACTCTTCTGTAGAGAAGGAAGCCTTCGTGTATATGGCAAACACTCCTGAGGAGACGACCAGGTGCTTAGAACAGCAAGCTCAGGTCCAGAGAAAACAACTTGATATGATTTGCGCCCAACGAGAATTTATCGACACCCTCAAGCAGATACTTGCACAATTGCTTGAGGATAAGAAGAAGCCGAAGGCCAAAACTTCTTCTAAGAAGTCTAAAGGCAAGCGGAAGGAAGGGAGCGCTCATCTTCAGTACATACAGAGGAGGAGGAACAGTCCAACTCTAAGTCGTCTAAGTCTCCATTTGAAGAGGGAGGAAATTTAGAGAATGGAAGCACTCATTCTAAAATAATGAATAAACTAGAGCAACATCTGGAAGCCCTCATCAATCGAAAAGGCCTCTAAGAAGAAGGAGTGGTCCAGACATACCCGACAAAATGGGATCTTGACCCGTATCCTCCCAAGTTCAAAGCTCTGACCCAAAAGGCCTTTGACGGCAAAGGGTCACCGAACCAATATATCTACTACTTTAAGTCTCAGACAGGAAATGTAGTAGCAAATGATGGCATCTTGATGCGTTTGTTCATCAGTACTTTGAAAGCACTCGCTTTTGAATGGATCATGAAACTCTCTGAAGACTCAATCAAGAACTGGGGTGATTTGGAGAAGCTTTTCCTTACACGCTTCTTCGAAGACGACTCGGAGGTTACCATGCCAACTCTCCTGGCAACAAAGCAATGAAAAGGAGAGTCAGTCAAAGTATTTATAGAAAAATTTCAGAATATGACACTCCGATGTCCTAGCGGTTGACCCAGGCCAACCTGGTGGAAACATGTCGTCACAATTTACAAACCTCACTCCTAGCCCAGATAGGAGTTGCTGAAAGCCATACCTGAAAATAATTAGCCCAGCAAGGTGAATAGGTAGAAGAGATTGTCGCCAGGGTTAGAGCAGAAGAGAATAGGCCCAGACCCGAAAAGACGACAAGGCGCACGCCAGAAGTATCTTTTCAATCAATAAGGAACGATACATTGGCGACAGAGACGAAGTCTCCTGTTAAACCTCAGCCGACCAGAGGGGCTAGTTCTTTAAATCAGCTATGTGCCAACAAGCAGTACTTCTTCAAGGACTAATACGTCGATTCGTTATTCAAGTTACTCAACAAGAGCAACAGATTGAAGCTTCTCGAAGTTAGATGTCCTGAGGAGGTCGGCAAGACCGACAATCCCAACTACTGCTTGTATCATAGGATGCTGGGGCACCCTCTCAAGAGCTGTTACATCTTTAAACATATCCTTCAACCTTTGATTGATGCAGACGTGCTCAAGCTCCGTCCAGAGTAGAAGAAAGTGTCCGCTAATATGATGTCATTTCTTCAGTTCAAGGTACAGCCTCCAACGCCAGCCAGAGTAGTTCCCATCCCAAAAGAGGAACTAAGGGTACTCAACATTGATCCACATCACTAGCAAGAGAAAGATCTCATACCTATTCCTACGCCTCAGGGAGAAATCATGTGGGTTCATCCCGACCTTGTGGAGAGCCAACAATGGACTATTATTACCAATAAAAAGTTCAAAAGCAAAGCAAAAGTCTCACCTTGCAATGTGATGTGCGCTTCTTTTCAGAAAACAGAGACTGATGTCCCCTTACTAACCGACTCAGAGAAGGAGGCAATCGTCCTTGCTACAGAGCTCAATGTATCGCTCGTGACTGAAACTCGTTCGGGTCAGTCGTACTTGAAGAAGTACGACGAGATGGTTACAAGTCCTCCTAAACCCATCCCCGAGACAACTAAGCCATCCATGAAGCAACCCGTCGAGAACCAAAAAGAGATTCGGTATGCTAAGGCCCTCCAGAAGGATAAAGCGGAAGGATCTTCAATACCTTACCGCTTTGATCTCTTGGCTGAACTGGCCAATATTCCGACCAGGATCACCCTATACGAGCTCCTTAGACTATCAAAGTCAATAAGAGAAGCTCTGAGAGAAGGTTTAGCTGATGCTGAGGTCTTCATGGCCCGGATTCTGGCTGGACCACAGGTGAATAACGAATAAGACTGCCTTCACACCTCCCCCCCTGCATTACCTTCATGCCAGACGACATGCAGGTTAAGAGAAAACATGATAGGCCCATGTACTTCGCAGGGTATATTGGATCGTCTGAAGTGAGCCGCATTCAAGTAGATCCAAGATCCGCGTTGGGCATTATGTCTCGCTGGGTCATGCAGCACTTGGGGATCCCCACTCACTGATTGAGCGCCACCCAAACCACTATTTATGATTTCAATGTCAATGGTACGCGCCCAATGGGGAAGATCAAACTCAAATGTTAGATTGGGGACCTAAAATCTGAAGTGACGTGCTATGTTATTGACGCCGACACTTCGTATAATTTGCTGTTGGGACGACGGTAGATTCATCGCAACTCCATCGTCCCTCTACTCTCCATCAAATCATGAAATATATTGACAGAGATGGAAAAGTCCGAATGCTGATTGCCGAAAGCATCCGTTCAATGGGGTAGAGAACTACTTCACAAACTCCCTCCTATACCAAGATTCTCTGGAGACGAATGAGAATCCCCAGCCAGAGGAACCAGACTCTAGTAATAAAGCTGACATCGAACCAGAGGCAGAGGAAGAATGTTTGTAAGAGCTGAATCCACTTGTAACGAGCATTAATAAGCTCGATGTCAATAACTCGCCAATAATGTAGGCGAGTGGTATATTAATGAAGAGTTAGATTGGGCATAGTTTTTTGTGTTTGTTTCTGATGCTGTGCCGTCAAACACTAGTACCGATGTAGATAATGACCCATGGTCGGCAATAGGTGATCTGACATCATTGCATGTACCGGTGAGGTCATCCCTCACGACATATCAGGGTGTCAGTGATGCACAAGGATCATTTTTCATGGTCCCAACAAGACGCAAAGACCAAAGACTAATCCTTTTTGGAAGAGTCGAGTCCGCGAAGACTCTGAAAGCGAGGATGAATCTCCTCAATTCTCTCATTATGAGCCAAATATACTCAGAATGATGGAGAACATGGGGTATGAACTAATGGTCCTGGCTTGAACTTTGGCAAAGGAAGGAGAACACTGCTTCGATCCTTTGTTCCAAAAGGGAAAACCCCTAATTATTATCATCGAACTCGCAGGAGGTTGGGCTATGTGTCAACTTCAATCTCGTCGGCCTCTGAGTCTGAAGAGTCATTATATCACTACCGCTCATCAGGCACGTCATTGTGGGAGTCAGATGTCAGTGTCGGCAGCATCTTCAAATCTTGGTAAATATGATTTCAACAAGCCACCTGAAAGATGTAGATGAAGAAATGATCCAGTCAGATATAGATCCTTAGATCAAACACCTAAACACTCTCTGGGATATTCTCTTCGAACAACGTGAACCACTCACAGAGGATAAGCTCATTCAGATCAATCTGAGAGATGAGGCTAATCCTAAGTCTATCTTTATAAGCGAAAGCTTATCACCTCCGAGAAGCAAGATCTAAAGAAAAATGCTTGCGAAAAACTCCAAATAGATATATAATTTTTAGACCAAAAACCAATTCCCAAAAGACTATATTTTCTTTGAATTTCCAACACTTTAAAAAACAAATAAAGAATAAGAATTTTGAACCCAAAAACTTTTGCTGAAAAAACTCTTTAAGTATGTAAATTTTTCTCTCTTGAAAACTTGTTGAAAAATGGCTCTTGAATGGGGTATTATAACCCCCAAGAAAATCTTCCTGTTGGCAGCTGGAAAGGACCAGAATGTCCTTCTGGTCGACCGGCCGGTCGACCGGCCAACGGTCAAAAAATCGACCGTTGAGCCCAGCGGTCGACTGCCCGGTCGACCGTGCCAGATCCAGAGAGCAATTGCTCTCTGGCCGGTCGACCGCCCGGTCGACCGGGCCAAGGCTTACGTTCGACCGTCCGGTCGACCGCCCCCACCCGAGGTGGGATGACTTCAGTCGGTCGACCGTACGGTCGACCGGCCAAGCCAACTTGGCCTTTGTGCACGTCTCGTGCACATTGGTCGACCGGTCCAGTCGACCGACCACTAGTCTGGTCGACCGTTCTGGTCGACCGCCAGAGCCTGGCAGCTGATTTTCAGAACGTAAAAACTTGTCTTTTAATTGTCAAATAAATCCCATAAAACCTTTAAAATTCTACAAAAATAGGTTCTTGTTATATCTTTGAAATCCAAACATGTTTGAGTAAAAATCAAACCATGTTACAAACATTTTGAATCATTTTGTGACATGAAAATTTTGCCTTAAACCAAATTCTGTATTTTCCAAAACTTAGATTTTTAAATGGAAATCCGATTTTTCCTAAACACATGTAAATACAAAAACATGATATTTAAACAACTTTGAAGCATATAGTATATGGATAGAATCTAATATACATGAAAGAGATATATATATATATATATATTATATATATAATATATATATATATATATATATATATATATATATAATATATATATCAATGTTTTTGACATTAAATCCAAAAATAATTTTTGTTCAAATACAAAACCCAAATACATGAATAGGTTATCATAAGCTTTCTTAAGAATATGAAGCATACATGTATATAAATAAAATCTAATATACATTAAACCATGTAAACTTGTTTTGATTCAATTCTATTCATGAAAATCAAGATCGGTTAAACCGAAAACCAAAACCAATAAACATGAAACTTAAAATAAGTGTGTGTTGTGAACTTGAGCAAACCACACTATCTAATTTTTAACATTGGATCTAAACTAACTATTCTAAAACAAACCGAGGTCTTCTTGTAGAGCGCCGTCTCCAAGTCGACTCGATCCAAACGTGATCCACCGAGCTTGACTCCAAATGAGTGCTAGATATGAACTTGACGCTCGGGCTCTTGAATCACCATGTGAAAGCTCCAAAACACCTTTGTTGAAACTAATCACTTACTAATACCTTGTTTAAATATCTGAAACTAAATATCACAAGATTATTAGTAAACTATAACTACATGAGTTAATCATCATCAAAACTAGAGTGGAAGGCCTCTGGGCCAACAATCTCCCCTTTTTGATGATGACAAAACTCATGGAGTTATATATGCATGGATTAAAATTAAGCTTCAAAGAAGCTCCCCCTTAACTCATGCATAGCAATAAACAATAAGATATGCAACGAATGTTAAACATGAATATGCATAAACATGCATAAAACAATGAAATAAACATGCTCTTGATACCAAAATTTTAAAATAAATTCCTTTTCCTTTTTAAAATAAACATGTTCTTAAATACAATTGAAAATATAAACTTAAAATATTACTCTTGATATCAATAAAAATTTCAATTGAAAGCTTATCAATAAGAGCAATAAAAGCTCTTGATACCAATCAATAAAAGCTCTTGATACCAATTGAAAGATAATCAATAAAAGCTCTTGATATTAACAATAAAAATTTTAATAAAAGTTCTTGATACCAATAAAATAAAATAACAAAATATATGTTCTTGATACTAATATCCATGATACCAATATCAACAAAATATCAAAACATAAAACAAACTCTCTTGATACCAACATGAAACAAACTTTGATATAAACTTACATAAACAATAAACATGCATATAAACTTAAATACTTCTCCCCCTTTTTGTCAATCATCAACAAAGGGGTTAAAGTAAACAATAAAATAATGTTCTCCCCTTTTTGTCTGAAACAAAAATCAACAAGGGGTGAAATCAAATCAAAACATTATGATATCAATAGAAAAATATATCAATATAGTGTATCATGATACCAATTGAAAATAAATAAAACATACTAATTGAAAGTTTATAAAACAAATATTTTTAATTTAAATAAACATGTATATATTATACCAATTGAAAGTAATTTTTCATTAGGAGCATATGATACCCAAAAAAAATCAATCTCATTTTTCAATCATTATTCAACATAAAATGTGGGAGTAAAATAACAAATGTAAACAAAACCAATTAAAAGGTGAAATATGAATTTTCTCCCCTTTATGAAATACCAAACAAAATGATGCATAAGCTTGTATAAGATACCAATTGAAAAATAATCAATTGAAATATAATAGTCATTTAAGGAATCAAACTTAGCATAACTAAAATTTGTGCTCAAAGATATAGAGATATAGTAAGCATAAATAAAATACATATATATGTATGAAAAATTGAATACCAATCGAAATTGATACTATTTGAAGTGTAAGCATAGATATATAAAAACATATAGGAGTATACAAAAAGAATGCCAATAGTGATACCAATTGAAAAGATCCAATGATACCAATTGAAAGTATAATAAGAATCAAGTGTATAACTCATATTCCCTACCACCCATTTCATGCACATGCTTTAAATAGATTTTCAATAATGAGCATACAAAGCATGGTCGCCCAACCAGCCGCCCTTGGAAGGGTAGGGATTTTCAAAAATAAGTTTGAAAATAATATAACACGTTTGAAAACTCAATCATATGAAGAATACGAACTAGTTATATGAAAAATTTATAAATTAGTATGAAATCCTTCAAGTAAGAAATAAAACAAAAATATTTTTCATGAAAAACATGCAAATCACATGATCACCAAACACTCAAAAACTATAAGGTACATATCATATTCATGAAAACAGAATCATGAGAAAACTTTAAGTAAAGTGAGTGTATAAGAGTTATGTGAACCACATCATCATGAAAATAGGCAATCAAGCTCAATGTGAAATTCCTTAAAACATGAAACACAAGAAAATCTAATTTTCATGAAAATAATTTAATCTTCAAGGCATATGTATGTCTTGTATAAACTAAAGTATACATACATATCCAAATATAAACGAGTCCACAAAAGTATATGCATGAAGGCAAGTGGCTCAAGGATGTATATGTATAACTAATAGTTTAGACAAAATAGACATATACATGAAGTTTAAACATAAACATGAAAATATGTCAAAAATATGGAATACAAGTCAAAATGTATGAATCATCAAAACTAGACTATACTAGTACATTTAATGGGTACAAATGAGCATTCACGTACAAACATATAATAATCCATTTGTGGCTCACTAGTGTACAAGTATGTATCCAAGTTTTAATGAAAACTAACATCTAAACATATAATCAAAACATGAAGCATAGAAATCAAAACAAAACTTATAAACATATATATGATCATTATGTAAATGAACATGCATTAGATCTATGATATACACAATAGTTAAACTAAAGTGAGAATACAAAATATGAGTCCATATAAACATGGGTGTCTCAAATACTAATCATGCATATCACTAATCTAATTATCATGGCATTTAACATAATAATCAAGAAACATCAAATCATGCTAAAAATTAATGACATGAAAAGCATGCAAATATAAATAAGGAGTAAGAGATCGTTTCCAAAACTAAAAGGGTAAATCTCCATATCTCCAAACCATGGTGGTCCTTCCACCAAACTCCCCTTGAAAGTGATGCATCCAGATAGTTCTCTTTAAGCTCGGAACGCATCCACCTCAAGGCACCATGACTCTCACGTCATGTGAGAGCCCACACCTATATCAAATAAAATAAGAGTGGTCTTTGGTACCCACACACTTTTAGGTCCATGGGGGTTAGCTCCTTTCCTAACCCAAACAAACTTATTTGCTAAATTAGAATCATGTATCCTATCATAACAAAATTTAGCAAGGTGGCCCTTACGTTCACAATGTGTACATGTGTACACATGAGCATACATTGTGTGATGGGTGTGAACGTGAGGAGCATGTGTATGCCGTGGTTTGTGTGCATGCATAGGAGGAACTTGTTTCTTTCGAAACAAAGATTCCAAACGTGAGTGGTTCAAAGCACAATGGCTCAAAGTGGAGCCCAAATATTCAACTCTTTGCTTCAAAACATTTATATCATTTTTAATACTAGAAGATAAAGTGGAGCATGCAATAGGTGAGCTAGATGATGAAGCTACACTAGCATGGCAAACATGAGAATCAATATCATTTTTCAAAGATATATTTTCATTAGACATCAAATCTAAATCCTTTGAAATAAAAATAATTTTGTTTTTCAATGAATCATTTTATTTTACAACAAAATCAAGTTTTGAAGATATAACTTCATTTTCTTCAACACTTCATTGCAATCATTTTTATTTTTCAAATCTTGTTTTCATTTAGGACAAGGTCAAGCTTAGATTTCAATGAATCCCTTTCATTAGAAATCTCAACCTTCTCTTGCAAAGCCAACTCAAGTTTTGAAAACAAATCCTCATTTTCTTTATTTAATTTACAAGTTTCTCAAAACTTTATATTTTTCTAAGAGGTTCTCACAAATAATAGATAACTCTTCATTTAATGCATCGGCATCCATACTATCAAGATCATCAAATGAAGAGCTAGCACTATCAGTTGAGTATCCGAATGTACCTGAAGGGAGTCATTCCCTTAGACCATGTAGCATCGTTGTTCGGACTCATCCTCACTAGATTCATCCTCCACAATGGTTGGCATTTGAAGCTTAGAGGAGGTCAATGTATTCCACACTGCAAAGGCGGAATCACAGTTAGAAACTATAGAAAGATATGCTTTGTTAAGCGTGCTTCTAAGTGCCTCAAGGGCTTGTGCATTGGCCTCTATACGCTTGCTATTATCAAGATAGAATTTCTTGGTAGCGCAAGAAAAACATGCAAGCCTAGGGTTTTTAGATACATACTCATCCTAAATTTTCACATGTCAATGTTGGAAACATCAAATATGGGAGGTGTCAAGCAATCCATTAATGCAAACAATATATGTGTGCAAATGCAAATGATAGATTAACAAAACCAAGATCACACTCCTAGGTGGTTAAACCTAATATCAAGAGCGTAGGCTCTGATACCAATTGAAAGTACACGTAGAGGGGGGTGAATAGATGTACGGCTAATCTATGAACAAAAATGCGGAAACTAAAAAACTAATTGCAACACACTTAGTGTAACCAACGAGTGTTGCCGAATTCCCAGTGAAGGGCTCTGGACTAACTCCTCTTGATTCCTCTGAATAAGAGTTGAGGTGCTATGTGAAGCTCTCGTGGTTAAACACAAGTGAGACACACAAACAAACACAACCAAGCATATAAGAGTGATATGATAATATGAATCAATGCAAGGCACAATATAAGAGAGAGATAGTTAAAGAAAGTGGATCAGACGCAAACACCAAGATATGTTTCGAGGTTCGAGCACACAGCTCTACGTCCCCGCCTTCACACAGAAGGATTTCCACTAACTCGTCCACACAGAACTTCCCACACAGGGAACTTCCACTGAGGATTTTGGGCAATACAATTACCGGGAGTACACAACTCCTCTCTCAAATACAACACAACCTCTACACTTAGAGGCTAGGCACAAAGCCACCACAATATCAACCTCACAATGGAGGGATAGGCACTTAGCCAACAACCACAATCTCCTCTACATCTAGAGGGATTCCAAACCAACCTCCACACTCACCTCTACACAAGAGGGATTCAACAATAAGGAAAAGAGGTTTACAACTAAAACTGATCACAAAGACCACAAACCCAATCTTTTCTCACTAAACAAAGATCCTATAGGTAGGATAGAAATGATAAGCTCAAGTGTGAGAAAATAAAGTATTTGGAACAAAGAAAAATGCTTGGGAAAAACTCCAAATAGATATAGAATTTTTAGACCAAAAACCAATTCCCAAAAGGCTATATTTTCTTTGAATTTTCAATACTTTAAAAACAAATAAAGAATAAGAATTTTGAACCCAAAAACTTTTGCTGAAAAAACTCTTTAAGTATGTAAATTTTTCTCTCTTGAAAACTTGTTGAAAAACAGCTCTTGAATGGGGTATTTATAACCCCCAAGAAAATCTGCCCGTTGGCAGCTGGAAAGGGCCAGAATGCCCTTCCGGTCGACGGGCCAACGGTCAAAAAATCGACCGTTGAGCCCAGCGGTCGACCGCCCGATCGACCGTGCCAAATCCAGAGAGCAATTGCTCTCTATCCGGTTGACCGCCCGATCTAAACGTGATCCACCGAGCTTGACTCCAAATGAGTGCTAGATATGAACTTGACGCTCGGGCTCTTGAATCACCATGTGAAAGCTCCAAAACACCTTTGTTGAAGCTAATCACCGATTAATATCTTGGTTAAATATCAGAAACTAAATATCACAAGATTATTAGTAAACTATAACTACATGAATTAATCATCATCAAAACTAGAGTGGAAGGCCTCTGGGCCAACACTTAGAGGATTGCAAGGGAGATTAGCATACATCCGGAGGTTTATCTCCAATCTCTCAGGACGATGACAACCCTTCCCCAAATTGATGAAGAAGAGTGTTTCATTCATTTGGGACGATGCTTACCAACAAGCGTTCGAGAAAATCAAACGGTACCTCACGTGACCACCTGTCCTTACGCTCCAGTGTTAGGAAAACTTTTTCTGATATACGTACGAGTGATGGATCATTCTTTAGGAGCTTTGCTAGCCTAGAATAATGATCAGGGACACGATCAGGCAATCTACTATTTGAGTAGAACCATGATCGGAGCCGAACATTGGTACAACCTAATCGAAAAGGAATGTTTGGAGTTGGTATTCGTCGTCTAAAAAATGCGACACTATTTGGTGGGCCAAACTATACATGTTATATCAAAAGTCAATCCTTTAAAGTTGCTTATAACAAAGCCATCGTCACTGAATGGTCGATTGACGAAATGGGCCATATTGCTCTCCCAATATAAGATGCAATTTCTATCGCAAAAAATCGTGAAGGGACAAGCGATGGCAGATTTCCTGGCTGAGCATTCAGACCCAAGGATGATCAAACTTTATAAAGATCACCCAGATGAGATCACTGAAGTTTGCGTGACTCAGACATCTTTCAAAGGACCGGTGTGGCAAGTCTTCTTCGATGGTGCATCAAGAATGGGTCCGCGAGGAAATATCGTAGTATGAGCGGGGGATAGTCCTTGTCTCCCTACAGAACTACGTAATTTCTCGTGCATTCTCATTAACTGAGTCATGTTCTAACAATGTAGTAGAATACAATGCTCTATTAATCGGAATACAAATGGCCGATGAGATTGGCGTTAAAAATCTCAAAGCATATGATGACTCAAAGCTTATCGTTAACCAGGTTCGCGGGGAGTACGAAGTCAAACATGAAGACTTGACACCTTATTATAACGCAACTATCTACATGGCAGAGAGGTTCAGAAACTTTTACATCGACCATGTACCTCACCCGTAAAATATGCATGCAGATGCACTGGCATCTCTCGCTGCTTCCTTGCCTCTTCCAACCAGAATGGTAGAGAAAATACTCGTCTACAGCCATGACTTGTATTGTCCAAGATTCGCTTTTGAAGACAATTAATAGCCAACAAGAGACCTTCAAGTCAAAGAGGCTCTAAAAACTTCAACAGCTCCAGAGCTCAGTGATTGGCAATTCCTTACATCGACTACACACTGTACGACATTCTACCTGATGATCCTAAAGAGGTGGCTGCCATTAGAAAGAAAACCCCTAAATTTTACTATAATGAGATCACAAGAATATTGTGTCGCCGATCGCATGATGGGATCCTCTTCCGTTGCCTGTCACAAAAGCAAGCACAGGAAATACTCAAAGAAGCGCATGATGACTTGTGTGGAGCTCATCAGCTTGATCCGAAGCTTGGAGATCGACTCCGAAGACTGGGGTATTATTGGCCGAAGATGATCCCTGACGCCATCGCTTACACCAAACGATGTCACGTCTGTCAGGTCTATAGTGATTTCATCCATCAGGCACCAGGACATCTTCGCCCTACAACTTATTCCTGGCCATTCGAGATATGGGGAATGGATGTTGTTGGCCCTATCAGCCCCGCTCATCAAAAGGATAGTGGTTTATCTTAACTATAATCGATTACTTCTCTAAATGGGCTGAAGCTATTCCCTTAAGGAAGGTAAAGACATCTGACGTGATCAGGTTCGTTAAATATCACGTCATTTACCGCTTTGGCATGCCACGATGAATTGTCCATGATAATGGGCCCCAGTTCGTCAACCAAGCCTTTCAAAGGTTCTGCAACAAGCTCAGAATCTAGAGTGTGTCTTCAATGACATACTACTATCCAGCTGCTAACGGCCTTACAGAAGCTTTCAACAAGACTATTGAAAAACTTCTCAAGAAATTCGTCTCGAAAAGCCAACGTGACTGGGATCACAAATTAGGTGAATGCTTATGGGCTTATCGTACGACGGTTCGAACCCCGACGAAAGCTACACTGTTTTCTTTCGTATAGGGTGTGAAACTGTACTCCCATTAGAAATTCAGATCCTATGTCTACGCGTCGCCTTGACAACAGAGATGACAAATGAGGAGAAGCATCGAATGCGACTCTAAGAACTTGAGGCTTTAGATGATAAACGCCTGCAAACTCAACAGCAAATCAAGCTCTATCAAGCTCGAATTACCAGAGCCTTCAACAAGAAAGTCAAGGAGCAGACTTTCAAGAAAGGTGACCTTGTTTTAGCTGTCACAAGACCCATGGTGATGGCGCATAAGACCAAAGAAAAATTTCAGCCCAAATGGGAAGGATCATTTGTAATGGAGTCAGTCTACTCGAATGGAGCATACCGCCTTATAACCCTAAATGGCGATACGCTCATGATGCCAATCAATGACAAATTCTTGAAGAAATACTATCCTTGATAGCATTCTTCTCCTGATCAGGTTAATACTACACCTTTGATCGAAACTTCTAGGATCCAAGATGTTTGGAAGGGCTCCAAAGAAAAGCCTCTTCCTTCCTTCACTGGATCGCATTCTAGTCAATCAGTGTCAAGGCGATCGAGCGCTGGTTATATCATGATGTATGATGTAAACATTGAAAGAAGATACAAAGTGTAAGACTTCAGTTTTAGCCTCGTTACTCTTCTCTAGTTTATCTATGGACATCTGACGCCTCCGATGGTTAAGAATAGAAGAAAATGTTGGCTTTTAAGTCCAACATAAGTCTTCGACAACTCATCACGCTGAGAGAAATAGCATGACTAGCCAAACTTAAATTGTAGTTGGTAAAAGCACGCCAAATCCGTTGATAGCTGAGGGTTTGCAAAAAATCCCAAGGAACTTGGTCTCATCCTCTCCTCCAAAATCTCCTACCAATTCTCACCCATAGAATGGTAGGGCCACAAAAATACCTGTGTTCATTTCTCCAACGAAATGAGTTGGGACTTGTAAAGTTAACAGTAAACCTCTGACAAGCCAGATTTCCCGATCTCCAGCGGATTCAGTCAAGTTAATATTAAACCTCTAATAACGAAACTCATTTATAATCTCTGTTGTTATGTTAATATTACATCTCTAATGGCGAATCTCCCATGTCCCTAGAAAATCAATGATTGTCACTTAATATTACACCTCTGATAATTTATTTTATTTTCCACCAAAGTCCCCTACCAATTCTCTCCCATAGAGTGGTAGGTCCACAAGCTCAATCATTGTTAAGTTTAATACCACACCTCTAACAGTAAAAAGTTTCAATACTCTCTAGCGAGTACGAACTTCACTTGTCTCTCCCTTGCATGGAGTTACAAGTCCTCAAAATTGCTCATATCGCAAATCAATTCTTGTCAAGTTAACACTACACCTCTGACATTCCAAACTCCCCTTGTCAATTCTCACCAATAGAATGACAAGTCCTCAAAATTACTCATATTGAAAATCAACTACTGTCATGTTAACATGACACCTCTGACAAATTACCGTTAAGTTTAACATTATACCTCTAACAGTGATTAAGTTATTGCCAAGTTCAATATTAAACCACTGACAGTCACTTTTCCTCAGGCTTTCATCTCGAAGCTGAGATGAGCGATGCTAAGTTTAACATCACACCTCTAGCATCCAGTTCATTATTAAGTTCAACAATATACCTATGACAATGACTTTTCCTCATGCTTCCATATCGAAGCTGAGATGAGCGACACTAAGTTTAACACCACACCTCTAGCATCCAGTTCATTGTTAATTTCAACAATACACCAATGTGACTTTTCCTCAGGCTTTCATATCGAAGCTGAGATGAGCGATGCTAAGTTTAACATCACACCTCTAGCATCCAGTTCGCTATTAAGTTCAACAATACACCTATGTCAATGACTTTTCCTCAGGCTTCCATATCGAAGCTGAGATGAGCGATGTTAAGTTTAAGATCACACCTCTAGCATCCAGTTCATTGTTAAGTTTAATAATACACCTATGACAATGACTTTCCCTCGAACTTCCATATTGAAGTCAAGATGACTAATGCCAAGTTCAAAATTACACCTCTAGTAATACCTCCAATGCCAAGTTTAACACTACACCTATGGCAGTGGTATTTTTGATTTTCCCAAACGAAACTGAAATTTTGTGGAGCTAAGTTAACATCACATCTCTAGCTCACATCCTTGTCAAGTTAATATCACACCTCTGACAAGATTTAATTCAACCCGTTAAGTTAATATCACACCTCTAACGGTAAAGATCCTTCTAGATTCCCAATGGGTCTAGTTTCAGTTGTCATTCTCATCATAGATTGGAAAGTCTACGGAAATTATTTCACTCCTGTCATGTTAATATCACACCTCTCACAGTAATTTTAAATTCCTTAAATAGAATTTTTAACTTTGAGTTTCTAAGTTAAATATCACATTTCTAGCAAATCAAAAGTAACTACTTCTATTTGTCTGATTTCCAATACAAAGAGGAAGTCAAAATATATAAGAAGACAGAAAAAAGTGTCACTTTTATTGATATTCAAACATACGAAAGTGATACAAGGCGCTCTCTTATACAATAAGATTGAGTGTTACAACAAAGGAGTATAAAGAAGTCCCTCTTGCACAGTGAAAGGTTGTACTCACTTCTCCAAACATTAAAGATACACGAAGTTCGTCCTCTTGACTGCTGCCAGGAATAGCGGATCAACTTTTTCTCCTCTTGAGAATAATGGTTTTCTCGAGGTTGAAATACAGGGGAGCATTCTAATTTCACCCGACCAACCGGTGCGAAGATCTTCACGAGGTCATAATCCTTCGCTTAATGGAAGCTCCATCAATTGAAAGTCATCCAACGAGCATGGGTTTTTCGTCGCTGTCACTTCTTAGGGTAAGATTGGTGAAGGGAGGATCCGAGACCTTACTGGTGGCGTCCTCTTTCCCGTGACCTTCAAAGGCGCCATACCCACTGTGACCATGAAGAATCCGTGGCATTACTGGTGCGTCATGTCCAATAAGGCCTTGATGTGTATCAACGACCGTGCCGATCCTCCTCGCCTTTAGACAGAAGATCTGACTTCCTGAGTGCTCACCAATCGAACAAGCTAGCTGGTCTAAATATTCTCCCATGAACCCAGCAAAGATGCTAGAACCGGCACTATCGATATGGCCAAAACCTACAAGAAATAAAAACCCAAAGGTTAAAATTCTGCAAAGGCGAAAACAGGAAGTCAGAAGCACAAACACGAGGCTGAAGTCATGAACTCTAGACACAGATTTAACGGACATAAGGATAGAAAATATGGATCAAAACGCAGTCTGGTGTTAGACTCGCGTCTTATATGTGAGACCCAAGGCATAAGTCAAAGACGCTGATGCGAGTCTTAAAAATTGCCTGAGGTAACTTCAAGATGCAGAGTTTGCCACACTCGCGTCTGAGATGCAGGGCTTGTCATGTTCGTATCCAGAGAGCTCAAAAAAGCAGACTTAAAATTCTCTAAGTCAAGAACCCCAAACGCGAGCTTCATATGAAAAACTCGCGCTTTAAGACCCAAACAGAGAGTTCACTGAAAAACACCTAGAGGGGAGGTGAATAGGTGTTAATGCTAATCTAATGATCTTTTTAAACAAGTATGTATGTATGTATGATGCAACCGGTCACTCAAAATAAGAAATTGAAGCCGAATTCCCGTGAAGGGCTCTAGAACTTCTCCTCTTTGATTCCTCTAGATTATGAGTTGAGGCCCGTAATTACTTTCTTGTTGAGATGAGTAAAGACCGAAAAATGCAAGTGAATGAAATGGGAGCAATAATGAAGTGCAAGCAAGAGGTATCACAAGATAAAAAAATGTAAAACAATGAAAAAGAATAAGGAAACTAATCGCAAACACAAGTAATTTGTTTTGAGGTTCGAGCCACCGCTCTACGTCCCCGTCTCCACCACTGTGAAGGATTTCCACTAAATCTTCAAAGGGAATTACAAGAGGTCTACATAAGACTGGAGTACCGAACTCCCACCAATCCAACCTCTACACAAGAGGGATCTCAACACAAAGAAAAATACAAGTAACAAAGTGATCAAAAAGACCACAAACTTTTCTCTCACAACTCCTTATAGAATGGGAATAATTTTTGGCTCAAGAAGTGAAGTGAGAAAAATTCAGTTGTAAAGAAAGTAAAGAGAGCTTGAAAATCACTGAAAAACTTTAACCAAGAATGTACTTAGGAAGTGAGAGCTTTGAAAACTTTTCTTTTCTTTGGAAACTCAAAACAATAGGGATTTTTCTTGAATTTAACAATGGACCAATGCCATCTATTTATAGGGATTAGAAGAGATCTTTTCATCATTAAAACTAGGTTAATAGGTCAGGTAATAGCCTCAGGAAATTAAGAAATAGCTAAAAGAAACATCAAAATCAAATCCAGAAAACAGTTTTCAAGAAACTAGCCGTTGGGGGCGCTGGCGGCTGTCGGTCGACCGGCCCGGTCGACCGACAGTCTATCTGGCAAACTACTCGGTCGACCGGTCGGTCGGCCGGAGGCTAAACAAAAAATAAATCTTTGTTCTGTCGGTCGACTGGCCCAGTCAACCGACAAAACCCAAGAGCAAGGGTCAGTCAGTCGGTCAACCGGTCCGGTCGACCGGCAGACGTGCACAAATGTGCACGCCAAAGCCACAAGGCCCGGTCGACCGATCAGGCCTGAAATAGATCCGGTCGACCGCCCGGTCGATCGTTGGGCCTGAAACAGTTTTATTATGGGAAAAATTTTGAACTTTGAAGAATTTTTAAAATATTTTTAAATGGCTAGATGATTAAGTAGCATGCTATAAGGGATAGTATACATGATATAAACTAGATGTAAAAATATAAAATATTTTGAGTCATGTATATCAATCAAGACATGCACCTAAATCAACTAACCAAAACAAAAACCGTATTTTGAAAAATGAAAGTGTGTGTGTGTTTTCTTTAGCCAACTTATCATAACCTCATTCTTTAACAAACTAATTCTTATAAAGGTTCTAGATGACTACAAGATCTTCAATTAGGGCTTCTCTATATGCAATGTTAAAAAGCTTGTATCCTTGAACCCGAATTGAGTCAACTTGAGTCAAAAATACCTTCCTTTAGGAAAGAAGACATCTTGAATCCTTAGAACCCTGAAACACACTTAAACACTAAAATATGATTAGTACAAATAACTATATATGTTTTGTAATCATCAAAACTCAAAAACGGGTGATTGTAACCTTGGGCCAACAATCTCCCCCTTTTGATGATGAAAAACATATGAGTTATTTAACAAAAAAATTGGGAAAGGAACTTGGAGGCTCCCCCTCAAATCATGCTATATATATGAATAGCTATATACATGAATGAATTTTACAAAAGGTAAAAACAAAAAACTTGGCATAAGAGAGAACTAATAATCCAAAACATATAGCTCAAAAGTAACCAAACAATAACTCAAAACATATAACTCAAAACTTAAAACACAAAACTCAAAAGAATAAATAACTTTTTCTCCCCTTTTTGTCATACATTAAAAATGGTAAATATTATTAAAAATTCATCATAATTTCATAACACAAACATTCAATTCACCACAAATAAAAGAAATTCTAGTATACTCTAGTAGTTTTGTAAAAATATCGGCAAGTTGAAAATCGGTAGAAACATAATCAATTTCAATATCACCTTTCTCATAATGATTTCGAAGAAAGTGATACCGAATGTCAATGTGCTTGGTCTTACTATGTTGAATTGCATTTTTAGTCATATGAATAGTACTAGTATTATCACAAAATATTTTAATATGGTCATAATGTAAATCATAGTCAAGGAGAGTATATTTCATCCAAAGGACTTGTGCACAACAAGCCCCCGCCGCAACATACTCCGCCTTGGCGGTTGAGAGGGCTACCGAATTTTGTTTCTTAGAAAACCATGAAACAAGACAATTACCGAGAAATTGACATGTTCCACTTGTACTCTTCCTATCCACTCTACAACCCGCATAGTCGGCATCCGAAAAACTCGTCATGAAAAATTGTCCGGTCTTCGGATACCACAAACCCATTTCAATTGTGCCCTTAAGGTATCTAATAATGCTTTTTACCGCAATCAAATGAGACTCTTAAGGACACGATTGAAATCGAGCACAAAGACATACACAAAACGTAATGTCCGGCCTACTAGCCGTTAAATACAACAAGCTATCAATCATGCTACGATAAAGTTTAATGTCTACATTTGTACCTTGTTCATCCTTGTCAAGCTTAGTGGTGGTAGCCATGAGAGTTTTGCTTGTCTTAGCCCCTTCAAGCCCAAATCTCTTGTACTTGGCTTGATTGATGAAAATCTCATCCTTTCTTTGCTTGATTTGGAGCCCAGGAAGTAGTTAAGCTCGCCCATAGTAGACATCTCAAATTCCTCCTTCATGCATGATTCGAAAGCTTTGCAAAGATTTTCATTAGTAGAACCAAATATGATATCATCAACATATATATGAACTATAAGTATATCATTTTCAACATGTTTGGTAAACAAAGTAGCATCTATTTTTCCTTTATTAAAACCATTAGAAATAAGAAATGAAGAAAGTCTTTCATACCAAGCCCTAGGGGCTTGTTTTAAACCATAAAGAGCTTTGTCTAGTTTGAAACAAAATCCGGATGTGTAGGATCAACAAACCCGGGGGGTTGTTCAACATACACCTCCTCTTCAATAAATCCATTTAAGAAAGCACTTTTCACATCCATTTGAAAAAGTTTAAAATCTTTATATGAAGCAAATGCAAGTGTCATCCGTATAGCTTCAAGCTGTACTACGGGTGAAAAAGTTTTCTCAAAATCGATACCTTCGACTTGAGTGTAACCTTGGGCCACTAACCTAGCTTTATTCCTAACAATATTTCCTGAATCATCTAACTTGTTCTTATAGATCCACTTAGTACCAATTGTTGGTCTATCGAGGGGCCTAGGAACAAGATGCCAAACTTGATTGCGCTCGAATTGATTGAGCTCCTCTTGCATGGCAAGCAACCAATATGAGTCGCCCTCGGCTTCGAGGATGTTCTTTGGTTCAAAATGAGAAATAAATGCATAGTGCCCACAAAGATCATGAAGTTTAGAACGAGTAGTTACTCCTTTTGATACTTCACCTATAAAAAGATCCTTGGGATGATGTGGATTGAATCTCTAATCTTTTAGAAGTGGTTGAGTAGTCTCCACTTCAACTTCTTGAACTTCATTTTCTTTATCACCCTTTGGCATGTCTTCAAGAGTAGGTGAGTCCTTCAAAGAAATTTTCTCCATGTCTTCATTTAGAGAATCTATTTCTACAACATTTTCAACAAACACATTAGATTCCTCAAACTTTACATGTATAGATTCTTCAATAGTCAAGGATGACTTATTGAAAATTCTATAGGCTTTACTAGTGTTAGAGTAACCAATAAAAATTGCTTCATATGATTTTGCATCAAATTTACCTAAATTATCTTTAGTATTCAAAACAAACATTTACAATCAAAAACTTTAAAGTATGAAACATTTGGCTTTCTAGAAAAATAAATCTCAAAAGATGTTTTAGAAGTATTTTTGCATAAGAAAACCCTATTTGATATGTAGCAAGATGTGTTAACGGCCTCGACCCATAGATAATGAGGAAGACCGTACTCATTATCATTGTCCTACCCATCTCTTGTAATGTACGATTTTTCCTCTCAACGACTCCATTTTGTTGTGGAGTTTTAGGACAAGGTAGTTCATGCTTAATTTCATGTTATTCGCAAAAAGTGGTAAAGGGTTGGTTATTGAATTCACCACCTCTATCACTTCTTATTCTTAAAATAGAAGAATTTTTCCTTTTCAACTCTTTTCTTAAAGGCTTGAAAATATGAAAAGGCTTGATTTTTGTGTTCTAAAAAGAAAACCCAAGTAAAACGAGAGAAATCATCAACTAAAACGAAAGCAAAATGATTTCCGCTTAGACTTTTGGTTTGTGTAGGACCAAACAAATCCATGTGGATCAACTCCAAAGGTCGTGATGTCATGATATCCTTGATTGATTTGAAAGAGGACTTGGTTTGTTTCCAAGTTGGCACACATCGTAAATGCGGTTCTTTTCAAATTTCAAGTAAGGAATACCTTTCACCATTTCCTTGTTGTTTAATCTAGATAGATGGTCAAAAGAAATGTGGCCTAATCTCCTATGCCACAACCAAGAGTCATCATCGAGGGCTTTCAAACAAGTAGCATTGCATAGCATATTAGACATGTCAATCATGTATACATTGTTTTCACGAAATCTAAAAAATATACATGTATTGGATTGTCTATCAATAACACTACATGCTAGGTCATCAAAAATAACATTAAAACCTTTATCACAAAGTTGACTAATACTCAAGAGATTATGCTTGAGGCCATCAACTAAAATAACATTTTCTATTAAAGGGGATGTACCAAGTTTAACATTATCAATACCAATAATTTTCCCTTTGGCGTCATCTCCGAAGGTGACGGTGCCACCTTCATGGTATCTTGATAGGGTTGCGAAGTTGTTGATGTCCCAAGTCATGTGCCTTGAGCAACCACTATTAAGATATCACAACTCCTTACATCGTTGGCTTTGGAATGTACCTACATCATTTAACAAATTGTTGACTTTGGTACCCAAACTTTCTTGGGTCCTTAAATGTTAGTATTCCGAACCCAAACATGATTATGCAATGCATTAATCCTATCATAGCAAAATTTAACCAAATGACCTTTACGGCCACAATATGTGCATGAAAAAACTTTACCATACATGAATGAATGATGAGTGTGTGGAGTGTTGGCATGATTAGAGTGCTTAGCATGATGTAAAGGTTGTGATTTATGAACATGAGTATGAGTAGCATGTGAATGATTCTTTGGGACATGTTTCTTAGGAAACATAGCCTCTAGTCTAGTTTTATCAAATTCACATTTCTTCAAAACTACTCCTAATGAATCATTTTTCTTCTTTAGTAAGGAAATCTCGTTTTCATCAATTTGTGAAAATTTACCTTTGCAAGAAATCTTATAGTCATCAAAATCCTTTTGAGTAGAAGAGAGAGTTGAAAACAATTCATCTTTTTCTTTGTGAGAATAAAAACTTTGTGGTTGAGTGATTCATTTTCTTTTCATTTTCAAGTATTTCTTTTGAGAAAATCATAGTTATGAGATAGTTCTTCAAAAGCTTCTCCTAGTTCATCTATAGATAGTTTACAATCAATGGATGTATCGGGAGTTACCTTGCTTGTGCTTTCATTTGCCATGAAGCACATGTTGGCGGTGTCGACTTCCTCATCGGATTCACTCTCTGAATCCCAAGTAGCCTTTAAAGCTTTCTTTTTGTATGGCTTCTTGGAGGTGGAGGGTTTGCCTTTGTTTTTCGGACATTCCGCAACAATGTGACCCGGCTTCTGGCAATTGAAGCAAATGATTTTCTTTTCTTCTTTACCTTGCCATCTCCTTCTATTTTGAAACTTTGTCTTGTTGTACATTCTCTGAACATTCTTTACAAGAAGAGAAAGATCTTCATCATCCTCTTCATCATCCTCGTCGGAGTAGGTGGAAGAGCTCTTGAAGGCAATAGCTTTCTTCTTGGAAGGAGCCATCTCTTCTCTTACTTTTCTTTCCATCTCATGGGTCTTGAGATTCCCAATGAGACCGATTCTTCCTTGTCATTGAGCTCCTTCAAAGTTGTGGCTTTGACTTCCCAAGATGGAGGGAGTGCACGGATGATCTTCCTCACTTTTTTGTCGTTGTCAATGCCGTCACCTAAAGAAGAAAGTCCATTAGTAATCTTTGTAAACTTAGTAACCATATCATCTATGGTTTCATTCTCTTGCATAGAAAAGTTTTCATATTGGGAATGAAGAAGATCGATTTTTGCCCGCTTTACTTGTGAGGTTCCCTCATGATTGACAAGTAAGTGAGTTCAAATCTCATGTGCGGATTTGCAATGAATGACTCTAGAAATATCATCGTCATTAAGAGCTTGAAGCAAGACATAGTGAGCCCTAACATTAGCGTCAAACTCCTTTGTGGCAATATCGGACCAAGTGTCCTCATCACCAAGGGGTGCACTAAAAGGTTTGGTCACCGTCTTTACAACCCGGCTTCCTAAGGATTGCAAAAATACGGTCATCTTAACCTTCCATATGGGAAAGTTAAGGCCATCAAACTTGGATGGGGTCTTAATTCCTTCGGCCATTTTTACTAAGTGAATGAGGATGAAAAATGAATAGAGTGATTAGCAATATAGGATCTCTCTAAGGTTGTTAAGCCAAGAGCCTAGAGAAAAAAACTCTGATACCAATTGAAAAACACCTAGAGGGGGGTGAATAGGTATTAATGCTAATCTAATGATCTTTTTAAATAAGTATGTATGTATGATGCAACCGGTCACTCAAAATAAGAAATTGAAGCCGAATTCCCCGTGAAGGGCTCTAGAACTTCTCCTCTTTGATTCCTCTAAATTATGAGTTGAGGCGCGTAATTGCTTTCTTGTTGAGATGAGTAAAGACCGAAAAATGTAAGTGAATGAAATGGGAGCAATAATGAAGTGCAAGCAAGAGGTATCACAAGATAAAAAAATGTAAAGCAATAAAAAAATAATAAGGAAACCAATCGCAAACACAAGTAATTTGTTTCGAGGTTCGAGCCACCGCTCTACGTCCCCGCCTCTACCACCATGAAGGATTTTCACTAAATCCGCAAAGGAAATTATAAGAGGTTTACACAAGACCGGAGTACCGAACTCCCACCAATCCAACCTCTACACAAGAGGGATCTCAACACAAAGAAAAATACAAGTAACAAAGTGATCAAAAAGACCACAAACTTTTCTCTCACAACTCCTTATAGAATGGGATAATTTTTGGCTCAAGAAGTGAAGTGAGAAAAATTCTGTTGTAAAGAAAGTAAAGAGAGCTTGAAAATCACTGAAAAACTTTAACCAAGAATGCACTTAGAAAGTGAGAGCTTTGAAAACTTTTCTTTCTTTGGAAACTCAAAACAATAGGGATTTTTCATGAATTTAACAATGGACCAATGCCATCTATTTATAGGGATTAGAAGAGATCTTTTCATCATTAAAACTAGGTTAATAGGTCAGGTAATAGCCTCAGGAAATTCAGAAATAGCTAAAAGAAACATCAAAATCAAATCCAAAAAACAGTTTTCAAGAAACTAGCCGTTGGGGGCGCTGGCGGCTGTCGGTCGACCGGCCCGGTCGACCGACAGTCTATCTGGCAAACTAGCCGTTGGACTCGATCGACTGGTCAGTCGACCGGAGGCTAAACAAAAAATAAATCTTCATTCTGTCGGTCGACTGGCCCGGTCGACTGACAAAACCCGAGAGCCAGGGTCAGTCAGTCGGTCGACCGGTCCGGTCGACCGGCAGACGTGCACAAACGTGCATGCCAAAGCCACAAGGCCCGGTCGACCGGTGCGGTCGACCGATCAGGCCTGAAATAGATCCGGTCGACCGCCCAGTCGACCGTTGGGCCTGAAACAGTTTTATTATGGGAAAAATTTTAAACTTTAAAGAATTTTTAAAATATTTTTAAATGGCTAGATGATTAAGTAGCATGCTATAAGGGATAGTATACATGATATAAACTAGATGTAAAAATATAAAATATTTTGAGTCATGTATATCAATCAAGACATGCACCTAAATCAACTAACCAAAATAAAAACGGTATTTGAAAAATGAAAGTGTGTGTGTGTTTTCTTGAGCCAACTTATCATAACCTCATTCTTTAACAAACTAATTCTTACAAAGGTTCTAGGTGACTACAAGATCTTCAAATTAGGGCTTCTCCATATGCAATGTTAAAAAGCTTGTATCCTTGAACCCGAATTGAGTCAACTTGAGTCAAAAATACCTTCCTTTAGGAAAGAAGACATCTTGAATCCTTAGAACCCTGAAACACACTTAAACACTAAAATATGATTAGTACAAATAACTATATATGTTTTGTAATCATCAAAACTCAAAAATCGGGTGATTGTAACCTTGGGCCAACAATCTCCCCCTTTTTGATGATGACAAAACATATGAGTTATTTAACAAAAAAATTGGGAAAGGAGCTTGGAGGCTCCCCCTCAAATCATGCTATATATATGAATGGCTATATACATGAATGAATTTTACAAAAGGTAAAAACAAAAAACTTGGCATAAGAGAGAACTAATAATCCAAAACATATAGCTCAAAAGTAACCAAACAATAACTCAAAACATATAACTCAAAACTCAAAACTTAAAACACAAAACTCAAAAGAATAAACTAACTTTTTCTCCCCCTTTTTGTCATACATCAAAAAGGGTAAATATTGTTAAAAAATTTCATGATTCCATAACACAAACATTCAATTCACCACAAATAAAAGAAAATCTATTATAGTCTTGTGGTTTTGTAAAAATATCGGCAAGTTGAACATCGGTAGAAATAAAATCAATTTCAATATCACATTTCTCATAATGATCTCGAAGAAAGTGATACCGAATGTCAATGTGCTTGGTCTTACTATGTTGAATTGCATTTTTAGTCTTATGAATAGTACTAGTATTATCACAAATATTTTAATATGGTCATAATGTAAATCATAGTCAAGGAGAGTATGTTTCATCCAAAGGACTTGTGCACAACAAGCCCCGCCGCAACATACTCCGCCTCGGCGGTTGAGAGGGCTACCGAATTTTGTTTCTTGGAAGACCATGAAACAAGACAATTACCGAGAAGTTGACATGTTCCACTTGTACTCTTCCTATCCACTCTACAACCTGCATAGTCGGCATTCGAAAAACTCGTCATGAAAAAGTGTCCGGTCTTCGGATACCACAAACCCATTTCAATTGTGCCCTTAAGGTATCTAATAATGCGTTTTACCGCAATCAAATGGGACTCTTTAGGACACGATTGAAATCGAGCACAAAGACATACACAAAACATAATGACTAAGACGCGAGGGTCGAAGCCCGCGTCCCAGCTGCACTTTAATGACCAAGACGCGAGCAGGAAGCCCGCATCCTGGCATCACTGCAGTGCCAAGACGTAAGGTTCGAAGCCCGCGTCTCGACATCACTGCAATCTCAAGACGCAGAACCTAAAGCCCGCATCCGACAGAGTTCGAAACCCGCGTCTAGCAAGATTCGGATTCGGCATCCAAAACGCGAGGCTCGAAGCCCGCGTTCTGACCACAGAGAAGCTCTGCGTCTCGGTTATAACTGTCCTCATTACTAGGTCAATTACCGCCCATATAATGAGGGGATTAACCCCATTATGGAGGGTTTTTAAGGGACAGTTTTACCCAAACCCCTAAAAATGGCTCAGTTTGGTAGTGAAAAGGGGTCGGGAAAAGATTGGAATCGGTCGGAGGAGTAATGAAGACAGAGTTGAACTCTTCTAACAACTTGCTTAGTACAAGTTTGTTTCTTGCCTCAAATCTCTTTGAGATTTTATTGGACAGGAGCTGTGCTACTCCGTCCATAGTCCGAAGAGGAGATTTTCCAGAAGATAGTGATGTTCACCCGATCAATGAAAAATAAGATTCACTTTCCATTACTATATCAAAAATCCAGCATTGAACAAAGAGAAGATTTGAGCTTGAATATCTTCTCTCTCTCTTCTAATTAGAATTTTTGAAATTGTTGTAATCTTTCATTGATTCAAGAAAATTTTATTACGATCCCCCAAATTTCTCCCGGTCCAAACACTTGTTAAATATTTGAAGAACAAATATGTGTGACAAAAAATCAACACATATTACAAATTATTTGAACTATTTTTGTGATAACAAATTTAAGCTTTAAACCGAAAATCGTATTTTTCAAAACTTAGATTTTGAACTGAAAATCTGTTTTCTCCAAAACTTGTATAAATACAAAAACATGATATTTAAACTCTTTTAAATCATATTGTGTATGGATAGAATTCAATACACTTGTAAATGATATATCTATGTTTTTGACATGAAATTCAAAATAGGTTTATTAATTACAAAACTCTAAACACATGAATAAGATCATTAAAATAAGTTTTTCTAAATATATGAAGCATATATGTATATAGATCAAGTCCAATATACATTAAACCATGTAAACTTGTTTTGATTCTATCTATAAAACCATATATATGTATATTCAAAATCCAAAAACCGATTTAACTGAAAACCAAATCTATTGAACTTGTGTGTGTGTGTGTGTGCGTGTGAACTTGAGCATATCAATACTAGTCTATCTTACATAAAGTCTAAACACAACTAAACTAAATACAAACCAAAGTCTTCTTGTAGAACTTCTTCTCTAAGCCGACTCGATCCAAACACGACCCAAAGAGGTTGACTCCATCCGAGTGCTAGATGCAATCTTGACGCGCGAGCTCTTAAATCTACATGTGTTGCTCCAAAACTCCTTTGTTGAAGTTAAACACCTACTAAAATCTTGATCAATAACTGAAACTATATAAACACAAAATCATTAGTACTATAACTACATTAGTTAATCATCATCAAAACTAGAGTGATGGGCCTTTGGGCCAACAATCTCCCCCTTTTTGGTGATGACAAAACTCATAGAGTTATATATGCATGGATTAAAGATAAGCTTCATAATAGCTCCCCTTAACTCAAGCATAGCAATAAACAAATATATATTTAATGAAATACATAAAGTAAACAAAACATATAGGCATATATAAAAATATAAACATGCATATATAAACTCACTAAATTCTTCTCCCCCTTTTGGTCAATTTATCAACAAAGGGGTGAGGACAATCAAATAATAAAGATGTATATGCAATATACATTCATGAAGAGGAGAGACATAAAGTTATCACCCCATATATACATGCATTACATGGAGAAGCGATGACTAGACCCTAACTCACATAAAACATAATATAATATACAATGTATAAGCGGAGTTAAGCTCCCCCTACACATGTGTATCACGTAAAGAAGAGAGGTCAAGCTCCTCAATAGGAGATACACTCAACATGAATCTATATATAAAGAAGATGTTAAGCTCTCTTGCATATAGGCAAAATATATCAACAAAACCCACTTTTAAAATAATTTTTTTTGAAATATCTTGAAGTCAACAAAATGAATTATGATACCAATGAAATCAAATTGTAGTTGACAAAATAAAAGTTGGTACCATTTGTAAAAAAAAATTTAAGATACCAATAGTAGATTTTCATACCAATTGAAGGTGAAACATGAAGTATATTTGATACCAAATAAATACCAATTGAAATCAATGTATAAGCTTATAAAGATACCAATTAACATTTAGAATAAAATCAAGCTTAACATAAACATTATTTGTATTTTAAGAATGTAAAGATATTGTAAAATAAGTACAATCAAATCATATATTTTGTATGTATGAAAATAGAATTACCAATTGAAATTTGAGGCATACATATATAAGAAACACATGAGTATACAAAAGTAAGATTCTATGAAGATCATGTGTATAACTCATACCTACCATCCTATTCATGCACAAGTTTAAAAGATATTCATTAAGGCATACAAGGTATGGTCGCCCAACCATCCTCCCTTTGATGGTAGGGGTTTTCAAAAATAAGAGTTTGAATTTAACATGTTTGAAAACTCTACCAATTGAAGAATAATAATTTGAGAAACGAAATACTTCAAAATTGAAGCCAAATCATATATCCCATGAAGCATGCATTTTACACAAAAATTGACACTCAAGAATTATAAAGCTCATATAAAGCTCATGAAAATCAAGTCATGAGTAAATACCAAACATAGAGTGTAAGAATCATGTAATCAATAAAATCATGAAAATAAGACATTGAAGTTCATATGAATTTTCTTTTATCAAAAGTAAGAAATAATCAAAACTAAATACGCTTCAAGGTATATGTATATTTTGTCTAAACTAGAGTATACATACATATCCCAAATATAAATGAGTCCATAATAGAATATTGCACAAAAAGCAAGTGACTCTAGGATAGACATGTATATCTAAAGTTTTGGACAAAATTTACATATACATAAAGCTAAATATATTTTTATGAAAACATTTATAAAAATAGGGAATACATGTTAAGATGCAAGAATAATCAAAATAAGGTTATACAAGTACATCTAATGGGTACATGTGACTAATAAAGTACAAACACATAATAATCAATTGTGAATCACTAGTTGTACGAGTCTAAACACAAGTTTTAACGAAAACTATATCTAAACAAGTAATCAAAAATATGAAGTGCAACATCATAAACCAATATGATCATTAAGATAAATGCACGTGCTTTAGAGATATGATATACACAATAGCTAAACTATAGTGAGAACACAAAAATAATAGTCCATATAAACTTAGGTGTATCTCAAATACTACATATGTATATCTCAACTCTAATTAACATTGCATTTAACATAATAAGCATGAAAAATCAAAACATACTAAAAATCAATCAATGGGAGCATGTAATCAAAATGGGAGTTAGAGATACTTATCAAAACCAATAGGGTTAATCTCTAGGTCTCCAAATCATGATGGTCCTCCCACCAAATATCCTTGAAGGTGATGCATACAATATAGTGTCCATCAAGCTCAAACGCATCAACCATCAAGACACCAAACCCTCACGTCAAGTGAGAGCCTACACCTACATCAAATAAATAAGGATGGATTTTGATACCCATACATTTTTGAGTCCATAGGAGTTAGCACCTTTCTAACCCAAATAAACTTTTTTGTAAAATTTGAATTATGTATTCTATCATAACAAAATTTTGTAAGGTGACCCTTATGTCCACAATATGTACAAGTGTACACATGAGCATATATAGAATCATGTGTGTGAGCATTATGAGCATGTGTATGTCGTGATTTGTGTGCGTGAATATGTGAAACTTGTTTCTTTCGAAATATGGATTTCAATTTCTTATGATTCACAGCACATTGACTCAAAATGGAGCCCAAATAATCTACACTATTTTTCAACATGCAAATATCATTTTCAATTGTTGAAGAAGAGGTGGAGCATGCATTCTTATCAATAGAAGATGAATCTATAGTAGCATGACAAACATGGGAATCAAAATCATTTTTCAAATAAATATTTTCTTTTGAAACTAAATCTACTTCTTTTGAAATTAAAACAATTTTTTCAAAGAATTATTTTCTTTTAAAATAATTTCAAGTTTTGAAGAAGAACCTCATTTTTCTTCAAAACATCATCACAATCATTTTTATTCTTTAAAATTTTGGCAAGGACAAGTTGGGATTTCAATGAGTCCCTTTCACTTGAAATCTCAACCCTCTTGCAAAATCATATTAAGTTTTGAAAATAAATATTTATTTTCTTCTTTTAATTTAAAATTTTTCTTTTTCAAAAGTTTGTATTTTTCTAGCAAGTTTTCACAAAATAGTGAAAACTCTTCATTTAATGCATGGGCATCTATGCTATCATGATCATCATTAGAAGAGTTAGCACTATCACCTAAATGAGTATTCGAATGTACCTCAAGGGAGTCAATCCCTTGGATCATATAACAAGTTTCATCAGACTCATCCACCAAGGATTCCTTCTCCACATAGTTTGTCGTATGTAGGTCAAATAGGGTCAATGTGTTCTACACTGTAAAAGCGGAATCACAATGAGAAATCATACATAAATATTCTTTACTAAGTGTATGCTTTAGTGCATCTAAGGCTTGTGCATTAGCCTCAATGTACTTGTCATTACTAAAATAAGTTTTCTTGGTAATGACAAGATAGACATGCAAACCTAGGGTTTTTAAATAAGCACTCATCCTAAACTTCCACATATCGACGTTAGTAACATCAAACATGGGAGGGGAAGGTGATCCATGAATGTATAGACTATATGTGTGCAAATGCAATACTAGATTAGTAATTCAAGATCTCACTCCTCGGTGGTAAAACCGAATATCAGGAGCGTAGGCTCTGATACCAATTGAAATATACCTAGACGGGGTGAATAGGTGTTCTAGCTAATCTAATGACAAATGATGTGAAATTAAAACTCAATTGCAACATACTATGTGTAACTAAAGAGTGTAACCGAATTTTCGGAGAGGGGCTCTGGACTATAACCTCAAGATTCCTCTAGATCAAGAGTTGAGGTGCTATATGAAGCTCTCTTAGTTCAACACAAGTATGGGCAACACACAAACTATCTCTAGCATGTGAATATGAACAATATAAAGTAATACAAGGTATAGGAGAGATAGAGTTAGAGATAGTGGATCAAACGCAAATAATAAGATATATTTTGAGGTTCGAGCCACTGCTCTACGTCTTTCATACATAAGGGTTTCCACTTTGTCCACACAGGACCTTCCACAAAGGGACCTTCACCAAGGAATTACAACTCTACACTTGGAGTACACTACTCCTCTCTCAAACACAGTCACCTCTATACAAGAGGGATAGGCACAAAGCCAAACTACAATCACCTCTACACAAGAGGGACAAGGCTCAAAGCCAAAACACAATCATCTCTACACAAGATGGATAGGCAGAAAGTCAAAACACAATCACCTCTACACTAGAGGGATAAGGCACAAAGCCAAAACTCAACCACAATCACCTCTACATAAGAAAGATGGCACAAAGCCAAACTCAACCACAATCACTTTTACACAAGAGGGACAAGGCACAAAGCCAAAACAAAGAAGAGATTATAAACTTGGTGATCACAATAGACCACAAACAACACTTGGTGATCATAATAGACCATAAACAATTTTTCTTACAAAATGAGATCCTATAGATAGGATTAGAAGCTCAAGTGTGAGAAAATGAAGTGTTTGGAAGGAAAAATAACAAAGAAAAACACTTGAGAAAAACACCAAATATATATGAAAGTAAAGATCAGAACCAATTTCCTAAAGACTCTTTTCTTGATTTTTCCAACACTTTAAAATAAATAAAAGATAAAACTTTTGACTCAAAAACTCTTTTCGAACTTACTGCAAAACACTTGAAAGATGGGAAGAAAAGCTCTCTAAAAATCTTATTGAAAATAGCCCAAGAGAAGCCATATTTATAGTCTTTAAAAAATATAACCATTGGCAGCCAGAAAAGGTCAAAATTGACCTTCCGGTCGACCGGCCGATCAACCGTCCAACGGTCATATTTCTGACCGTTGGCGCTCCGGTCGACCGCCCGGTCGACCGGCACTACCCGAGAGTTGGGTAGTTACAGTCGGTCGACCACCCGGTCGATCAACATTCTAGGCCGGCCATATGCATGTCCTCGTGCACATCGGTCGACCGGCCGGTCGACTGATGGTCCGGTCGACCGTCCGGTCGACCGCAGTAGGCTTTGGCTGGGATTAAGAGAATGAAAACTTAGTTATTTTAACTTCTATAAAATCCCATAAATTCTCATAAATTTCACAAAAATCATTTCTTGTTAAATATTTAAAGAATAAATATGTGTGACTAAAGTCAACACATATTACAAACAAACTATTTGAATTATTTTTGTGATATCAATTTAAGCTTTAAACCGAAAATCGTATTTTTCAAAACTTAGATTTTGAACTGAAAATTTGTTTTCTCCAAAACTTGTATAAATACAAAAACATGATATTTAAACTCTTTTTAATCATATTGTGTATCGATAGAATCCAATACACATATAAATGATATATCTATATTTTTGACATGAAATCCAAAATAGGTACTGTTAATTACAAAACTCTAAACACATGAATAGGATCATCAAAATAAGTTTTTTTAAATACACGAAGCATATATGTATATAGATAAAATTCAATATACATTAAATCATGTAAACTTGTTTTGATTCTATCTATTCCTGAAAATCATATATATGTATATTCAAAATCTAAAAACCGATTAAACCGAAAACCAAACATATTGAACTTGAGCATATCAACACTAGTCTATCTTACACAAGATCTAAACACAACTAAACTAAAGACAAACTGAAGTCTTCTTGTAGAACTCCTTCTCCAAGCTGACTCGATCCAAAGACGATCCAAAGAACTTGACTCCATCCGAGTGCTAGATGCGATCTTGACGCGCAAGCTCTTGAATCTATATGTGTTAGCTCTAAACTTCTTTGTTAAAGCTAAGCACCTGCTAAGATCTTGATCAATAACTGAAGTCATATAAACACAAGATTATTAGTACTATAACTACATGAGTTAATCATCATCAAAACTAGAGTAATAGGCTTTGGGCCAACAATTCACAAAAACAGAAGAAATTTATTGTGTTTTATTTCAAAATTCTTGAAAAGAATTTTGATAGTTTAAATCGTTTTCAAAACAATATTTTGATTCATGGTTTTAAAAAAGTATATTTTTGAAAAAGAATTTCTATTATTACAAAATCAAGTTCTATACTTTACCTTTTGTGTTGATCATGGATCACATATATTTGAACTTCAAATATATACATGAATCTTGTTTTGAAAAGAGATTTCAAAATATTTTAGTGAAAAAAAATCAAGGAGTATTTCAAAATATTTTCTAGTATTAATTTTGGCCCATTGCTGGTCGATCGACATGCAGAGCTGATTGCTCTGTCAGTCGATCGAGCGGTCGATTGGTTTTACACAAACATGCACAAGTATAGCTTGTGTACGTCAGTCGACCATGTGTAAGGGTTAGGTTCTCTATTTGTTAACATTGGCTAACTGACTGGTTGACCAACTGAGACACTAGAATGCTCTGTTGGATTTGGTCGATCGCTCGGTCGATTGCTATCTCCAACGGTCAGAAACTTTACTGTTAGTGGTCAACCGGCCAGTCGACCGATAGGCTCGTTAAAGCCTGATTAACCCAAAATGGCTATACTTCTAATATGTTTTTTTCTGAGTTAATCAATAACGACTATTTTGGGTTTCTCTCTTCTATTTGACCCTCTATAAATTAGGGTACTGTAGAAAAACTTATGAGAATTAATTAAGTATTTTGTTCAAGATTTTCAAGAGTTTTAGTAAGAAATTTCAAAAGAAATCAGTTTGAGCCTAAACTCCAAATACAAGTTTTAAAAGCTTTACCTTTTCAATCCAAATACTTCAAAACTTCACTCATATTCAATTTCTGAGCTTTAAATTTCTTACATTAGTTCCAGGATTGTGCTGCGAGCTATTTGGTGATCTAAGAGAGATCATTCCACTTCTTATATTCAAGTGTTATAGAGGTTGCGGCCTCAAACAAGCTTGCGGGTCCGTGATTGTAGGTGTTGCAGTACCGAGTGAGAGAACTTGCGGGTTCAGTTGTTCTTGTGAGAACGTGTAGAGTTGGTGATCTTGCAGGATTCAAAAATAGTTGAAATGCTTCATTGTGGTGAAGGCGGCAACGTAGAGTAGTGGCTCAAATCTCGAAACATATTCTTGCAATTGCGATTGTTTTCTCTTTCTTTCTCTACTAACTCACTCCTTCTATATCTTGATGTTATATTGTATTAACATCTTTTGCTAGACATATCTTATGCTTCATTATTTTAATTATGTGGATTGTTCCCTTGCTCTTTGTTTTGCTAGTTGTTTTAGTTGTGTTTTCAATTCTGTATTATTTGTCATAGATTTTAGTCATCACTTATTCACTCTCTCTAGGTAATTTTAATTGGTCTCAAAGCCTAGTACTCTAGATTTTGGTTTAACCACCATAGAGTGATCTTTATTTGGCTAAATTCTTTATTGCATATTTCATATATTTTCTATTTTTTCAATGGCATCACACAACTCCTCTAGTATTAAGTCCCCACCCAAATTTGATGGGTTGAACTTTTTTATTTGAAAAGTGAAGATGATCTTTTTCCTTTAGTTTCTAGGATTTAGGGTTACAAAGGCTATTACTAAGGAGTTTATAGAACCTCACAATGATGAGGATACATAGTCTGAGGCCATCGCTAAGGACTATGAGGCTAATGGTAACGCACAACATGCATTAACACAAGCATTAAATAATGATGATCTTTCACATATTATAATTTATAAATTCGCATTTGAGGTATGGAAAGACTTGATCATAACTCATGAGGGTACCTCTCAAGTCAAGAGATCTAAAATAGACTTGCTTCATTCTCAATATGAGAACTTTTATAGCTACTGACTAGGAAGATTTGAGACTTACATATTGTCCTTGACAACCACAAACGCCTCCCTCTCTCGAGCCACAGTGGAGGTCTTCTTCTTCGCCACTAGAATTCTTGGCCCTTGTTCTTTAACCCCATTAGATCCTAAGATATGTCATTGGAGAGGGAGTACTGTGAATCATAGTCGTCACCCGTGGTTAGTATTGGTCCTTCTTTGACATCGTCGGTCGTTGTAATATCTTTAGTTTAAAATATCGTATATTTTTTTTATTTTTCTAAGTATTTATTTCACTTTATTGATTATCTTATTATTATCCTTTAACTTGATTTATAGTTATTACTATTAATAGATATGCAAATTATTTTAAGATATTAGCATTGGCTTTATTTATTTTTGCCATTATTACTTATTGATATTTTAATTACTATTATTATTATTAATAGTTATTCTTAGTAATGGGTGTTTCATTATAATTATTATTATTATTGTTATTGTTATAGTTATTTTAATTATTATTAGTAGTAGTATTAACTATTATTGTTATTAATATTATGTATTGGTATTATGTTGTTGGTTGTTATTACTAGAGTATTATTATTAACAATTTCATTATTATTATTTATTTCTATTATTACATGGTTAATTATTATTATTTATCATTATTAGTATTACTATTAACATTATGTTTGTATTATTATTTTCCTTCCTTGATTTCTTTTCCCATACCCATTATTTGTTGACCCGTTTTCTATTTCCTTGATTCCTAATCCAACCCATTTACATAGACCCAAACCCAATAAGATCTCAACCCATTATCCTATAACCCAACCACCATAATCTTATCTAAATCCTAATTCTAAATAATAAATAAAATCCTAACTAAGCAAATCCTATCTAATCATATCTAATTCTAATCATATCTAAAATCTTAGTCTAAAAAATAAATCCTAATCTAACCTTATCCCCATATAATCCGAACAAATCAAATCCCAACCTTATTACTCAATCTAAATCTTAATCCTAATAACTAAATCAAATCCTAACTAAGAAATTATCTTAACCCCCAAACTCACTACCCATTACCCTTTATCTAAACTCATATCAAATAAGCATGCATCCATTAAATCCCAACTCAGAATCTTATCTATTTAATCTAAATCCTAAACTAACCAAGTCCTAAACTATCTATCAAAATCATATCTAATCCTAACAACTAAATCCTAGCTTAAACAACTAATCCTAAATCCTAACAACAAACCCATCCTAATCTTAACTAATTCAAATCCTAACTAATATATAATCCAAATCCTATCTATTAAATCCAAACCCAACCCATAATCCCATCTATTAAAATCAAATTCTAACTAAATCCCAAATCCTAACTAATTATCCTATCTAATCTCAACCCCAAACCCACCTACCCAATAGCTTACCCTATATAAGCATTATCTAATCCATCTTATTCCCTAACCTAAATCATAACCCTTCTTTCCTCTCTCCCCAAGCCCGAGCCATGCCTCATAGCCGCCGCCTCTTCCCTTCCTCCTTCCTCCACCAACAACCGCAACCCTCACCAAGCCACGCATCCACCCCGTACTCAACTCCATCCTCTGCGGCCTCTGTCCCCTCCGTCGGAGCCTCCGTCGGTGCACCACAAGTCACCCCATTGTGTGAGTCTCCTTCCTCTCTCTTATATTGTTCATTGCATGCATGTGTATGTATTTAATTATTTCATGTGTAGAGGTAAACATGTAATAGTGTGAAAGTGTGTTTAATTGTGTATGGGTGCATGTATGAGGGTATTATGAGTGTGTGTTGATTCCCCTTCCTCTCATGTGTTCAGTTGTGTGTTGCAGCGTTTCGGATTCGTTCGGTGAGATCCAGACTCGTTGCAGAAGATCCGGACCCAATTCGAATTTATGCCCGTTATGGACCCGATACACAGGCGATCCGAAAATCGATCATGAGATATCTGTAGATCAGTACTGGTTCGTGCAGTGAAGACCAGACGACGATTCAATTCTAAAATCGCGTCATTTCATGTGAGTGTTTATTTCTTTGTACTATTATCATTTATTTTAGACGGTACCTTATTTAATGTTTATTGATTTAAATTACATGAGCATCTTAATAAAATCCTGATTATAATTGAAGTCATTAATGAGAATCATCTTATCTCTTATTTCATGTAATTGGATTTTTTTCTATAGATTCGGGTATTAGTCCTCTTGATATGTCGCGCGTGATATGGTTTCATCAGATTCATTGAGATTGACGACTAGTGATTGATTCTATTTATTTGTGGGGAGTTCAGACAAATGTATAATAGATTATCTACAGAAAATCATTACTACCATTCTGAGAAGTAGAAGACATGTTATAGATGATGAATTGGTCATATTATTGAGGGTTAACTTATACAGAGTTAGCACCTTGTCACGAAGATGTGGTATTTGTATTTACTGATTTTTAGGATTATTTGATTTAACTGGATTTGTTAGTGATTGGGTTGGTCAGTGTACTAAATGGTAACATAATTTGAGTTGAGGTTGGGAGTAGACCAGATTAATTAACAAAGTGAATTTTACAGATATATAGTTAATTATTAGTCACAGATGATTATGATGTCGGAGAGCTGAGTATTTCAGTGGTGATAGATCAGATGGGTATTTAATTTTAATGTATGTGAATTTTAGATTTTTTCATGTGAGTTACCTAGCAGATTTGATTCCTTTTATTTGACGATAATTTAGATAGGATCTTGGACATAGACTTGTTATTAGACTCGATTGGAATGAAGTAGACCTTGGTTGAGGAATAGGCATTGATTTGGTTGACCTGACCTGATAGATCTTAGATATATATATCTGATAAGTTACCGAATTTAGGGATCTTATGTTTGACCTTGATAGAAGTGAGAGTGTGATGATTTTGATCGGACTGGAGTATGGAGATCTGATTAGATGTATCAGAACATTTGTCATTTCAGTTATTGAGATACAGATATATTGGTGATGGTTTATCGTATCAGATACATTGACATAGATTGATACTTGACGATCAGGATGACTATTGAGGCTAGGTTCATGATTACTATTGAGATCGGCTATTGTTATATGTGGTACAGGTATATGTGATATTGATCAGTCCTAAATGAGGCTGTCTATTGAGCAGTATCCGAACTTGTTATTGTATTCATATTATTGAAAGTTATTGAAAAAATATTATCGAACCGTAACACATTCATTATTCCATTGCTCTACCGTTTACACGGTAATATTATTCATATTGTTATTGTTACATTATTGATACTGTTACTGTCACTGTATCGTCTCAATAACCAAAATAACATGGATATTGATTATTCTAAATAATAATATAATTAAACAACTTATATCGGGATTGAAAAAAATAATGGGGAGACAGCGTCTGTATTTTGGGTGGACTTAAGATACAGGTTGCGCAGCCGAGATACGGTTCCACTGCAGGGTTCTGGGGGATGATTGACATCCCGTATTGTTCATATTGTCATTGTTGTTGACTTATTGTTATTGACTACCTAGCGGTAGGACCTGGTTCAACGTCAGGTGATTGGCTGTGGTTTCGGGTATGTACGGAACCCACCTAAAGTATGGACAAAATGTCTCCAACCAATCAGTTTCAATAACTTAGGACCCTGATTGACACGTGTGATAGGCATAGTATGGGATGCGTCTATTACAGGTGGCAATTGGTGTTCACTGACATAATAAATAATAATGAACTATTTATAGTGTATTGTGACTGACCGTAATCACCTAACTATATATATATATATATATATATATATATATATATATATATATATATATATATATATATATATAAACTATGATAGACATTTGATTGTACAAATGATCGGATTGTATGATAGACTAGTGACATATGCTAGGTTACACCTCTTGACATTAGTAGTTTCCTTTTATCATGGTACTAGTTATATATGGTTCATAGTTTTGTTCTTGATATTGATTATGTTGTTATTTTTTATTTCAGTTTATCATGTTATTATTGCTCACATTATTTTTATGCACGCACACCCTTCCTTTATACACACACTAATTAGGTCGCTTCTGACGACCCTGAATTCGCACGTTCAGGATTTTTGGATATCTTCTTATATTATTCAGGTATTCGTTGAGCTCGTACGTTTCGCGAGGAGTTAGAGTTTCTCTATCTTTAACTCTGGTACTCTTGCCTCTTTTATTCTTATTTCTGTACTTTTCTTGATTCATATATATCAGATTCAGTCTTTATTCCAGTTCTTATTATATTATATCATGTGTGGATGCTTATATGTGATATTGCAGTGATCGTTGATTTATTATGGTTTAGATTTATAGCTTGTTCAGGTTACTTTAGACTTAGCGTGTATACGTGGGGTATTTTCCTCGCGTATATACGTCACCACTCTCGTCGCGTCTCCGTTTTCATGTATTTTGGGAAGTGGGGTGTGACAGTCGTCATTGCTTTAATGCCAACTCTCTGAATCGCGTCTTCGTCGGCGACATCGATTGTCGAAGTTTATTGCCTTCTAAACCAACGGTGTCCATAGTGGTTTGTTCTCCTAACCCCGCCATGGAACCTTCTAAGCTCCCGGCAGCCTCCTTGCTGTTGTCACCATCACACAGCGCCGAGGATCGTTCAATGACTGGGGATAACCATGCAGCCCCAGCGAGTGACATAGCGGGATTCTCCTCGACAATACTAGAACCACCTTCTGGGTTTCCTGAACCACAAAGACCATCAGGGATCGTTCAACATAGATCATTGATGACCATGCAGCGTCAGTGACCAGCAAAACGGGAACTCCCTCAGCAACCCTACAACCACCAGAACTGCCAAGATCTGCACCATCACCAACTTCTTTACCATCCATTTCGTCAACCACAGATCTACAAATTGAGAAAGGGGCAAAGTGAAAGGGAATCAACGGAGAGAATTTGGGAAAAGAGAAGGAGATCACCAGAGAGAATTTGAGGAAAGGAGAGGGGATCGCGAGGGGGAGAGAGGAAGGGGTTTGGGGGTAAATTAGAGAGAGAGAGAGAGACCAAGGGTTTTTTTTTCCCATTTGGGTCACGAAAACCGGCTCCCATTCGAGAGTTGTGCATGGGCAACTAATTGAGGACAAACAGGGACAGCCACCCACTGCTGAATACGGTATCAGGGAGTTGGTGGATTCAAACTGAGCATGAGGGGCTTTTTGACATGAATTTAAAGTTTGGGGGCTTTTTGACTCTTGGGACAAAACTCGGGGGCTAATATACATTTTTCCCAAGAAAGAAAGCTAGGGGAAATTAAAAGAAGCAAGACAAGACATCCTTTTACCACCACTTGGCATCTTATTAAAAAGAAAAGAAACAAACAGAGAAAGAAAAACAGTGATCATGATTAAGAAAGGCTTGGATCAGATTTGGTAGGTCTCACTCTATAACTAAGCGGCCCTTGGGAAAGTTTAGCTCCTCAATACATAAAATCTTCCTCTCCTCCTTTAACTAATCATACATTATATTAACTTTCTCATTTTGATCAGTACACATTCACCCCACGAAAAAAAATTAAAGAAAAAAGTAAAAAAGAAAAATGAAGGACAGATTCAAAAGAAAGCCGTGTTTGTAAAAGGGAGTACATTTATCAAATTTTCTTCTTTTTTTTGTGTTTTACATTCTTACCCCTGTTCAGACAACAACTGTAAAGGACGGATCCACAGCTAACATTCATGCGCTGCTGCTGCCCGTACAAACCGCAGCATCTTAACTCCTCGTCACGTGAGAGTCACGCGCTACATAGGATCATCCCACGATGAATGAGGCTGGCCAGACGAATTTATAGCCTTTTGAATGCCACTTCTACTCCACTCTCTCAAACTCACCCACGTTGGGGTTTTTTTTTTTAATTATTGGAATTATTCGCACGCTTAAGAAACCATTTGTCAACTAGTGTTGTTTTTGGTCAACTATAGAATGACAAATGATCATCTTTAAACAAAGAGAAGAATCATTTGTCAATTACCTTTTTTTTTTGGTCAACTATAACTAGACATGTATATCTTATGAAAAAGTATAATGTAGGATCGATTTTGTTGTAGAGAGAATTTGAGAATAATAAAGAAAAATACTGAGAGAAAAAAAGAGGCCACGGACTTCTGGTTCTATGCACTCTTATTTATAATACTATTTCTATGATTTGAAAAATTCTAAAATACAATCTAATCATAGATTTAATCTAACGGTTTATAAAAAAATCTTACTTTTAGTCAAACATAATCACATAATTAAATAATAATTATAACAAATTTCTCATTTATGTGCATAAACCTACACACTACCTCTTCATCGACTGCAAGGGTCATGAAAGTGTAAGAAACGGGGTGGTTCTTTCTCTCTCTTTTTCGAACATCTGAACTCACCTCAAGAAGATTCTACCAAATCATTATTATTCAAAATGTTACATTTATGCAAATTAGCTGATTTAAATATAGATAATTTTTTTAAATTTTATAAACACAACTTCGTAGTTTGTCATTATATGTATATTAGAGATTACGAGAATATATATATATATATATATATATATATATATATATATATATATATATATATATATATATATATATATATAGACTTCTATCCTTTCAAAAGGATTTGATCCCGGATCCTTCCCACTCAAAATCAACCCTCCAACATTCGAATACAAGATCCACTCCGTTGAAGTTGATCTATACTATTTCAAGTATCTATAAACCAAAAATCAAGTGTTTTAAATACTTTTTGCTCATCCATCAAGCGACGCAAAATGGACGGCCGAAAGTAGTGAGTTGGTTAGATCTATGTCTTTAGACATACAAATTCTCAATCCGGCCATTTCATTATGATCTAAACATTAAAAACCCCTATAAACTAATTTTTGTTAGATTTCAAATGTTCTACACCGTTAAACTAACCAACTCACTATTTAGGCCGTCCGTTTTTCCCCTACTTGATGGATGGGCAAAAAGTATTTAAAACACTTGATTTTGGTTTATAGATACTTGAAATAGTATAGATCAACTTCAACGGAGTGGATCTTGCATTCGAATGTTGGAGGGTTGAATTTGAGTGGGAAGGATCCGGGATCAAATCCTTTTGAAAGGATACAAGTCTATATATATATATATATATATATATATATATATATATATATATATATATATATATATATATATATATATATATATGGGTAAAGTGTTCCTAGTAGGTCTTCGAAGCGGCTTAAAATTTCAACATCTCAATTTTTTTCACGATCCGACCGCACATTATAATCTTCATATTCTAAAATGTATAAATATAAAAAATCACGTGCTTTGAGATTTGTTTACTCTATTTTCTTTAGATTCAAACATTAATGATTTTTTAACAGTAGAACAAAATAGAACGACTAGATTAATGAGTAAACGAACTTTTATGTCAACCATAATGTGATAAATATTTTGTGTTAAAAAATTATAGTGAGCATTGATCTTCTCATTGGGTTTTATTTAAAGCATGCATATGCATAGAATAGAATAAGTGTACCTCTCCCTCTCCACTATAGCCACCTCTTGTCCCATGAATTAATATATATGGTAACATTATGTCATATAACACAGTGTCTAAGTTATAAATGTTGAATTTATGCACTGAACTCCTCCCATATCTTTCTAGATATAAAGGTAACATGTTGATATCTGGGGGTTATGGGGACTGCCACAAATGCTCAAGATGTGAGCTAGGTGGCCTAATACAATTACTAATTTTATGATCATATCAAATTTCAATCAACGGATGATTTACAGAGAAGTCATGCTAAAATAATCATATACACCATCCACCAACATCTTGTTATGGTGTTTAATCCCGTGGCTAGCCATTCCGGGCCCCTTTAATACAAATATAGACTTTATTTAAGGATACTATCAAAGAAACTAAAGGGAATTGAAAACAAGTTACACTTCCTAATTAAATTGTCATAGCTCTTTGAGAAAGAATTAATTCAACAGAACAGGGCACGTATTTAATATTATTCATTGCTATGAGGGATTGCATGTGATGGGACAAGGTTATTTAGATGGCTGGGGCCAGTCAACAACAATTCTTCATTCAAAAAACATTGGCTACCCCTACTGAGAATGCAAGTTTGTTACTTGAAATAAAAATAGGTAGAAGGGGAATTTCTTTGTGTTACTGACCATGCTTAGAAGTTTATACTGTGTGTGTGTGTGTGTGAATTTTGTATTGCATTTCATTGTAAAGGCACTGTGAAGAATAAATATTAATTGTTTGGCTAATGTCCTTTTTCATGGAAATTGTATTAGTCTGCACGAGAAAATGATGAGAGGAGAAGAATGTTAGGGGGAGAGTACATGAGGGAGTAAGGGAGGGTGTTGCAATTCTGGATAGGGACATTTAAGCAAGCGGGGAGCTTATTTCTATAGATTTAATTAGAATTCATATTATTTAAGTAGGAAGCTAGGAAAAGGTGTTGCATTATTTTCTCAATTATTCATGTTCGTTTATTAATGTGTTTTTATTTTAAGAACTAATAGAAGAGTATGTTTTCATTAAAAAAAATGTCTTGTATGTAAGTGTTGGCCCAAAGGCCTATCACCCTAGTTTTGATGATGATCAACTCATGAAGTTATGTTTACTAATGATCTTGTGTTTAATTAGTGACAGATTCTTTATCAAGATCTTAGTAGGTGTGGAGCTTCAACAAAGGTTTTAAAGACAAGTTGGAAGCTAACACCGGTTGATTCACGAGCCTATGCATCAAGAACACATCTAGAGATGAGCTCGGTGGATTGCATTTGGACCAAGTCAAGAAGATGAGAAGCCTTCAAGGGAAGACTTCAAGAAGTTGAAGACTTGTGTCTAGGTATAAGATTTTTATTTGTCTTAGATAAAAATGTAAAGGATAGAATAGATTGTGGATTGCTCAAGTCTATATCACACACACACTCTTGATAGAACTCTTGATAGAATGATTTTCATAAAAGATTTTCCTAGTTAAGAAAAGATTTTTTATTTGTGATAAAATACAATTTGGTTTTTGGTATTTCATAGTTTACATATCTTATATCCAAAACCAAGTTTAGTGCTTTATGTCAAAAACTAGATATGTCATCTTGATTGTGTAGTGGATCATATCCACACACACTATGCTTTAAAGTGTATCTTGTTTTTGTATTTGATGGAAATTTGGAAAAACATGTGTTTTAGAAAAACAGTTTTTATTATGAGCCAATATTTCCAAGTTACAAAAATAGTCAAATCTTCAATAACATGCCTTGATTTTGTGCAAGCATGTTTCTATCTCATAAAACTATTTTTGTAGAATTTCTAAGTATTTATGGGATTTTTATTAAGCCAAAAGACCTATCCTTAAATCCCAAATTTTCAGGTTCTGGCAGTTCTGATTTTTCAGAACTGACAGTGGCCGGTCGACCGGGTCGGTCGACCGGACGTGCACAGCGTGCACGCCTGTGTGCACTGGAGGACGGTCGACCGGACCGGTCGACCGCTTAAGAGAGCTTTGCTCTCGGGAATTATCGGTCGACCGGGCCGGTCGACCGACAGAGAGTTTTCTCTCTTCTCCAGTTGCGCGGTCGACCGGGCCGGTCGACCGGAGGCTGCAACGGTTGGATTTTTGACCGTTGCCGGTCGACCGGACCGGTCAACCGGTAGCTCTGACAGAACCCCAACGGCTCTATTTTCTGTCAGCCTATAAAAGGGGGTCTTGTCAACTGTTTTTGGTAGAAGATTTTGGAGATTTCTAAGCCAGTTTTTCCTAGACATTTTCAGAAGTTTTCTCCACAATAGAGTGCAAATACTTCCCATCTAAAAGGGATTTTATCAAGAGAGTGTAAAAGTGATTTCTTGTGTTTTTCATCAAAGCTTTCTTTCCTTATTTTTTCTCACACTACACTTGAGCTTCCATTGTATATCTATCCTATAGGGAGAGTGTTGTAGTGAGTTTGTAATTGGTGATCAAGTGTTAGATCACCAAAGAGATTTCCTTTGTATTTGAGGAGACGGGCAAGTGTGCTCGTTGGTGGTTAGAGTTCGGTTGTGAACTCTTGGTGGTTTGAGGTGCGGCCTCGGCGAGTCGGTGGACTTGCGTGTGTAAGGGACTTTGGAGTCTGAGAGCTTGTAGGTGTTGCGGCACCGAGGAGAGATCCGGTGGGATCTTACATAGTGGAAATCCTTCGTGTGTCGAAGGCGGGGATGTAGAGCAAGTGTGCTCGAACCTCGAAACAAACCCTTTGTGTTTGCGATTGCTCACTCTTGCTCTCTTACTCTTTTTGTCTCACTTATATCTTGCATTATTTTATAGTCTTTATCTCTTATATGCATGATATACTTTTGTGCTCATAATTGCTATACTTACTTGGGATTGTTATTAACACTAGTATTCAACCAAGAGAGCCAACGCGGCACCTCAACCCATTCAAGGGGAATCTAGAGGAGCTTGTCCAGAGCCTCGCAAGGGGAATTCGGCAACACTCTTGTGTTATACATAAGTGTTTAATTAAAAGAAGTTTAATTTGGTCATCTTAGTTTTAATTCCGCATTATTTATTCATAAGTGACCATTAGATTAGCCATCACCTATTCACCCCCCCTCTAGGTGATCTTACAATTGGTATCAGAGCTAGTGCTCTTGATATTGGGTCTAACAACCTAAGAGTTAAAGATCCTCCTTTTAGGCTAATCACAATATTTTTGTACACACACACCTCACCATGGACTTCATGTCACCACCCACCTTTGATATTCTTAACATCCAAACTTGGAAGGTTAAGATGTCATTGTACCTCAAGGCCTTAGGAATTCATGCTTATCTTGCTACTACTAATAATGATTATTGTTCAAATAGCAAGTACATTGAGGCTAATGCAAAAGCCCTTCATGCTCTTAAATGTACCCTAAATGATGATTATTTATCTAGGGTTTCTAACATTGAATCGGCTTTTGTAGCTTGGAACATCATCACCTCCCTTGGCGAAAAGGATCTATATTATGCCGGGAGCGATTCGGATGTTGGAAGCGACACCTCCAACAAGTGCTACATGGTCCAAGGGGATAACCCCCTTGAGGTAAACACCGAATCCGATGATGAGGATGTAGACATGTCATATGATGAGCTTGCTACCTTTTGTCATCTTGTGCTTGAAAAATATGACATGATTAAAAAGAAAAATAAAAATTTGAAAAAGGAACTTGATTGCATGCATGTAGAACATGACTCTTTAGAAGTAACATTGCATGTTTAGAAAAAGATAATAAAATTTTGAAAAAGAATTTTGATGCCATGCTTAATGATAAAGATTCTTTAGAAAATAAAATGGCATGCTTAGAAAAAGAAAATGGAGATTTGAAAAATGAGAATATTTCCTTAATGTCTAAATTGAATGTTTTATGTGAAGGAAATATGATTTTGAAAAATAAGATTGATTTGGTGGAAAAACAAAAGGAAGATGTTTTTCAAGAAAATAAATCTTTGAAAAGAAAAATTTGTGAAAAAGAAAAAGATTTTGTTTCACAAAAGAAAAAGAAAAGTGATTCTATATCTCATCATGCTTCTCATGCACACATTGATCAAAATGAGATTAAAAATTTGAAAAATAAAATTGATAATTTGAGCTCTAATTTGAGCTCATGTGCATTCAATCATACTAGATTGGAATCCTTGTTTCAAAAGAAACAAGTTCCTCATACTCATGCACATCATCATCATGACCATGCTTATGATGCACATCATGCTCACACTCCCACTCATAAGTATGCTAAGGTGTACACATGTACACATTGTGGTCGCAAAGGCCATCTAAGAAAATTTTGTTATGAAAGGTTAAATGTTCTTATTTTTGATAAAAATAAAAATGCTTGGGTTCCTTACAAGACTAACCTCAAAGGACTCAAGAAAATATGGGTACCAAAACCCCCACCTTTTGCTTGTGATGTAGGTGAGGGCTCTCACAAAACGTGAGAGGGATGGTACCTTGGTAGTGGATGCACTTGGACATGATGGACATACTTTTGGGTTGCATCGCTATCAAGGAGCTTTGGTGGATCAACCACCATGCTAGGAGCTTTGGAGTTGGTAACAATTTCTAAACTCCTATTTCATTTATGTACATGCTTGTTCATTCATAATATTCATAGCATGTTCATATTTTAAGATATTTTTGGTGTTTCATGTGGTATATACTAGTTTAAGTGTAGTTTCTATCAAAACTTGTATTATACATGTACAAATAGTGAACTACAATTGACTCATATATATTTGAACTTCATGCTCCTTTGTGTCCACTATATGCATGTGTATAGGCTAGTTTTGATGATTCGGTCATTTATACTTGTTATGCCTATCTTTGATTTTACTTCATGTATATGTGTGTTTAATTCAAATCTAATAAATATACATGTATACCCTTGAGTCATTTGCCTTCATGCAATATATATTGGACTCTTTTAGATTTGGGATATGTATGGATATTGTTAGAATTGGATAAATCATACATATACCATGAAGATTAGTATTTTAAATAATAAAAAAATTGATGATTTTTCATGTTTTTGATTTGTATTAAAGATTAAAACATGTGTAAAACAAAATGTGATTTATGATCTTTTTGAGCTTGAATGACTACTTTCATAAAAATACTATTTACATGATCTTTTGAACACTCATCTTTATAATACAAAATATTTTGAGCTTTATAGACCATGAGTGATTAAATCTTTGTGTATTTAGTATTGCTTTATGAAAAATATATGATTTGTTATAAGATGAAAAATAAGATTTTCATGAGATTCATGCTTCACTTTCTATTTTCATGAAAATACCATTTACATAACCTTTGAACACTCATCTTTTATGATAAAAGATAATTTTTGAGCTTTATGGACTATGAGTGCTTAAACTTGTATGTATTTAGTATAATTCATGAATAACATATGATTTCATGCTTGTGAAGGATCTTTAACTAGTTTTTCAAAAATTATTTATAACTAGTTATTTATTCTTCAAATTTGGTAGTGCTTAGACATAACTATTTTTAAAACCTACCAATTTTTGGTTATGAGTATATACATGACTTACAATGTTAATTTTACAATTGGTATATTACTCACATTTTGGTTCCTATATATGTATGCCCTAATTTTCAAATTGGTCTTATCTATTCACATACATATATATGATTTTCATGTGCTTGCTTTACAATTGATTTACATTCTTAAAAGCACAAAAAGTTTATGCTAAGTTAAGTTAACACCTTATATTAACTATGCATAAGCTTATGAAAAATAAAAAGATTTTATTTTAGATCTTTCATTTGGTATCAATATGCTTCAACTTCAAATTTGCTATATAATTACAATTGATATCAATATATTTGAAACATTAAAAGATTTTGCAATGATAACTTGATATCACACATCTTCAAGTGCTATTTTCTATTGGTATCAAAATTACAAATTATGATTGGTTCAAAATTTGTTTTGATAAAATAGAATTAATGATTTTGTTTTGATGAGAAAAATTCAAAATTTTTGATTTGTATTGCCCCTCCTTGACTTCTTTATTTTTGACATAAAGGGGGAGAAAATTTGTTGATTTGATTTTACTTTGAACCCTTTGTTGATGATTGACAAAAAGGGGGAGAAGTATTTGTGTTTTTGTTTTGATATATATGCATGATTTCCTTGCTTAAGGGGGAGAAGTATTTGTCCTTCTTACTTAAGGGGAATTAAGATTTGTATTTATGCATATGTGTTTTGATTTATGCAAATAGGAGTAAAAAGATTTTGATTTATGCTTGTTGCATCTCCATATTTGCATCCATATTCATGTGCTTCATGATCATATTTATTATTTATTTTGTATGCATGAGTTAAGGGGGAGCTTCTTTGAAGCTTTACTTTAATCCATGCATATATAACGTCATGAGTTTTATCATCATCAAAAAGGGGGAGATTGTTGGCCCAAAGGCCTATCACCCTAGTTTTGATGATGATCAACTCATGAAGTTATGTTTACTAATGATCTTGTGTTTAATTAGTGACAGATTCTTTATCAAGATCTTAGTAGGTGTGGAGCTTCAACAAAGGTTTTAAAGACAAGTTGGAAGCTAGCACCGGTTGATTCACGAGCCTATGCATCAAGAACACATCTAGAGATGAGCTCGGTGGATTGCATTTGGACCAAGTCAAGAAGATGAGAAGCCTTCAAGGGAAGACTTCAAGAAGTTGAAGACTTGTGTCTAGGTATAAGATTTTTATTTGTCTTAGATAAAAATGTAAAGGATAGAATAGATTGGTGGATTGCTCAAGTCTATATCACACACACACTCTTGATAGAACTCTTGATAGAATGATTTTCATAAAAGATTTTCCTAGTTAAGAAAAGATTTTTTATTTGTGATAAAATACAATTTGGTTTTTGGTATTTCATAGTTTACATATCTTATATCCAAAACCAAGTTTAGTGCTTTATGTCAAAAACTAGATATGTCATCTTGATTGTGTAGTGGATCATATCCACACACACTATGCTTTAAAGTGTATCTTGTTTTTGTATTTGATGGAAATTTGGAAAAACATGTGTTTTAGAAAAACAGTTTTTATTATGAGCCAATATTTCCAAGTTACAAAAATAGTCAAATCTTCAATAACATGCCTTGATTTTGTGCAAGCATGTTTCTATCTCATAAAACTATTTTTGTAGAATTTCTAAGTATTTATGGGATTTTTATTAAGCCAAAAGACCTATCCTTAAATCCCAAATTTTCAGGTTCTGGCAGTTCTGATTTTTCAGAACTGACAGTGGCCGGTCGACCGGGTCGGTCGACCGGACGTGCACAGCGTGCACGCCTGTGTGCACTGGAGGACGGTCGACCGGACCGGTCGACCGCTTAAGAGAGCTTTGCTCTCGGAAATTATCGGTCGACCGGGCCGGTCGACCGACAGAGAGTTTTCTCTCTTCTCCAGTTGCGCGGTCGACCGGGCCGGTCGACCGGAGGCTGCAACGGTCGGATTTTTGACCGTTGCCGGTCGACCGGACCGGTCGACGGTAGCTCTGACAGAACCCCAACGGCTCTATTTTCTGTCAGCCTATAAAAGGGGGTCTTGTCAACTGTTTTTGGTAGAAGATTTTGGAGATTTCTAAGCCAGTTTTTCCTAGACATTTTCAGAAGTTTTCTCCACAAAATAGAGTGCAAATACTTCCCATCTAAAAGGGATTTTATCAAGAGAGTGTAAAAGTGATTTCTTGTGTTTTTCATCAAAGCTTTCTTTCCTTATTTTTCTCACACTACACTTGAGCTTCCATTGTATATCTATCCTATAGGGAGAGTGTTGTAGTGAGTTTGTAATTGGTGACCAAGTGTTAGATCACCAAAGAGATTTCCTTTGTATTTGAGGAGACGGGCAAGTGTGCTCGTTGGTGGTTAGAGTTCGGTTGTGAACTCTTGGTGGTTTGAGGTGCGGCCTCGGCGAGTCGGTGGACTTGCGTGTGTAAGGGACTTTGGAGTCCGAGAGCTTGTAGGTGTTGCGGCACCGAGGAGAGATCCGGTGGGATCTTACATAGTGGAAATCCTTCGTGTGTCGAAGGCGGGGATGTAGAGCAAGTGTGCTCGAACCTCGAAACAAACCCTTTGTGTTTGCGATTGCTCACTCTTGCTCTCTTACTCTTTTTGTCTCACTTATATCTTGCATTACTTTATAGTCTTTATCTCTTATATGCATGATATACTTTTGTGCTCATAATTGCTATACTTACTTGGGATTGTTATTAACACTAGTATTCAACCAAGAGAGCCAACGCGGCACCTCAACCCATTCAAGGGGAATCTAGAGGAGCTTGTCCAGAGCCTCGCAAGGGGAATTCGGCAACACTCTTGTGTTATACATAAGTGTTTAATTAAAAGAAGTTTAATTTGGTCATCTTAGTTTTAATTCCGCATTATTTATTCATAAGTGACCATTAGATTAGCCATCACCTATTCACCCCCCCTCTAGGTGATCTTACAGTAAGTTCTATGGTATCCCACACTTAAAGACGATTAAGTAAAACTAGTTTGTGTAGGAGATCAAGGCAGCAGAAAGAAAGCCCAATTTTTGGTTTGCATGCAGTCGATCAATCGGCATGCAGTCGATCAATCGGGCCTTACCCATTGGTCGACTGACTTGCGTGTATCAGCGATCTGTTTCTGAACAGAATTCAATTTTCAACTTTGATTTGAATTCCAATTTGTTTCATTTTTCTTTTGTTTGATTATGTTTTCTAAATTGATTCTTCTTTTATTGCCTATAAAAGTTCATCGTTTGTTTTTGTATTTGACGTTTTGGTCATTAATAAAATTGAGTTTTCTTCATCCTTTACTCGTGAATTCGGGTTGTTCATCCATTGCTCGTGGATTCAAGTGATCTATTGTAAAGATCCTAGATTTTAATCACCTGAATTAATCTTAATTTTCACTTAATCATCAACAATAATCTAAGTAACTCAGATAGTTCAGATAATCCTCAGAAATCATTCAAAATTTTCACAGCATCTCATCTGTAATATGAAGTCTGCCCTAATACATTACCATATACAAAATAGTCTTAACATTGACTATATGTTCATATATAACATCCCACGCAGCTTATATCATAATTTTGGCTTAACATTGCCTATTTACATAAATAAATCATTCATATTTGTTCCATCTCATCATTCACAGAAAATAATTCAACTCAATGAAAAGGATCAACAAAACCGTTTCAAAATCTCAATTTAGAATAATTGTACTACACATAACCTTTAAAATGTATCAATACAACCACTAATCTATATAAAATCAACATGTTCGTACAAATAAGGATATACAAAATGTCAACTTTTAATGTCCGTCTAAAGTGTTTGACAACAATCCAATTTATATTCCTGAAGTTCTTTGGTTGGGTCTTTGTCTTAACCTAAAAATATTCAGACTGGGGGGTTGGGCTCAATAACTCAGTGAGTGAAGTTAATTTCATTTTTAATTGGAGCATGGTATAACAATATGTAGTGTACATGATACATGAAAGTACGATGTATGTAATACATGAATATGTGATATATGAAAGTACGGTGTTTGTGATACATGAAAGTACAATATATGTGACATATGAAATATGTGATAAATGAATGTCATAATTTGATTGTCTATTAGCTTCCAACTATTGTTCAATTGGTATTGATATGGGTATAAGTATCCGTTATTGGTGTCTTCATTTCAATCTAATAGATCTGTATTCTGATGTCTATATTATCATACACGGTAACATATCCCACATACCTATAGTATACACACACATATATCACGCATATGTATGTATCACACATGCACATTCATTCTCAATTATTTGTAAAAATACAATATATGTGTATCATAGCACCGTCTTCGCACTCCGCCTGTGCAATACAGATCTCTTCCTCTGTTAATATAATATATAATTTTACTTCGTCTTCCCCCTCCTTCGGCGTCATATTGGTCCCTTCTTCCAGGTATATATGATTACTAATCAATTTTGCATATTTTATACCATATTGTCCACATTTATTTTAAATACAACTAGGTTATTTAACCTTTTCTTATTGAGATTTGTGGAAGAATTCTCCCGAATAGCAGTTTCATTGATACAATTAACAGAAAAAGTATGAAGTTTGTGTGGGAAGAAGATCAGAAGAAGAGTTTTTGAAATGAAGAAGCAATTGACATCAGCCCCAGTTTTGGTAATGTCCTCGGGTATGAAAAGATATGTTATATATAGTGATGCATCAAACTATGATTAAGATGTGTTCTAATGCAACACGAAAGGGTCTCCAGACAATTAAGAACTCGTGAGAGGAATTATCCCACACAAGATTTGAAATTTGTCATGGTTATTTTTGCGTTAAAATTTGGCGGCATTATCTTTATGGGGTAACATGTGAATTTTATACTGATCATGAGAGTCTAAGGTATATATTCACTCAGAAAAACTAAATATGCGGCAAAGAAGATGGTTGAAATTGATGAAAGATTCTGACCTCTCCATTCATTATCATCCTGGCAAGCCTAATGTTGTAACTGATGCAATAAATCAAAAATCTAGAGGGTTGTTTAGCACGTTGATAACTTAACTGTAACGTCCCGATCCCACGAGTACGGAGACATTACTACGACGTATATACGCAAGGCGAAAATACCCTCACATATATACGCTAAGTATCAGTACAAGTAAGAATCAGAGTATGAAAGCACAGTGGTAATATACATTCAGTAATAATGACACAAGTACACAGTTATCATAGAGCATGATAAAATAAATCAAGAATATAAAATCACCAAGAAGTGCAAAACCAGGATATACAATATGAAATACGAGAAAGTACTCACGAGTAGCAAATGAGAATCTCGCGAGCCGAAAAGGGGAAGCTGGAAGAAAGAGGTTCCGGACAGGCAACCGCTAATCCACGCTTCCGCTACGCACTCTGATCAGCTGCAGAAAGGCCACCACGGCTCACACTCTAGGATCTGAACATGAAGATCCAGGGTTGTCAGAAAATAACCCAGCGAGTACATATGATAAAGCCAGTTGGCGTGCTCAGGCAGTCACACGTGTACATGATCAAATGATGTGGTTCAGACATACAGGTACAGGCAATGACCAGTAATATAAAGAAAATTAAAGGAATGACAGTAAATCAAAAATAAAGTGAATACATGTATATCGATAAGTCTGAATCAGAAAACATGCATAGAACATGGTATCAAGAGCATAGATACACATAAACATGTTGTTGGCCCAATGTTACAATCACCCGTCTTTAGTGTGTTTTGATGATTACAAAACATATTAGTTATTTGTACTAATATTATTTGTTGTTTAAGTGTGTTTCAGGTTTTCTATCTTGCATAGGTGTTTTCTTCCCTAAAGGAAGGTGACTTGGACTCAAGATAACTCAAATTGGGCTCAAGATGCAAAATTGAAGATCAAGTGGAGAAAGCCCCTCTTGAAGCCTTGAAGTCCTTAGAACATTGTAAGAATAGAATGTTAAAGTTTGAGTATATGATATTTGGCTCTAGGATACACACACACATTTTTTTCCTTACAAAATTCTATGTTTTAAAAATGTTTGTTTCTAAGTTTTATGCCTAAGTTTATATATACATGTATCCAAACTTGTTACAAGTTGAATATCTTGTTTAAAACATGTGTATAGACTATTTTTGCATAATACTTAGTTATAAGTATCTTAAAATATTTTTTCACAAAATTTTCCAACTCCAAATCCTGACAGTTTTCCCTGTTTCAGGTTGACCGGCCGACCGTCCGGTCGACCGGCGCCTGTGTCAGGACGTGCACGTTTGTGCACGTCTGTCGGTCGACCGGCCCGGTCGACCGACTGTAAGCAGGCCACTCTCGGTTTGTTTCGGTCGACCGCCCGGTCGACCGCTCTAAGGAAACTGTGTTTCCTTTGAGGAGACAGTCGACCGGACAGTCGACCGGAGCCCAACGGCTCTTTGCCAGCAAGGCGACGGTCGACCGGACCGGTCGACCGCCAAGCCTGCTGCTGGCCAACGGCTCTTTCCTCTTTGGGCAAGTCTGAAAATCTGTTTTTTCTGTCTTCTTTATCAGAGTTTTAGAGAGTTGTTGAAGGCCTTTTGCAGGTCAAATTAGGTATAAAGAAAAGAGTTTTAACCTATTCTCTCCTTATAAATAGAGGGCAATAGGTCTTTGTTATTCACTTAGAAAAATCCTTGGTTTTCATTGTTTTCAAGAGAAAGAGAAAAATTGTTTCAAAGCTTTCATTTCAACTCTTTTAAAGTTTGTTTTTCAGTTGTGTTTGATTGCCAATATCACTCTACAACTGAAGTTTTCTCACCACACTTCATAGAGCCAAAAGTCCTTTACTCATACTATAGAGAAGTTGTAAAAAGAGTGAGAGTGTTGTAAAAGAGTTTGAAAAAGAGTTTTGTGATCTTGAGGAGATCACTATTGTTCTTGTGATCCTTGTTCTTGTGGAGACAACTCCTAGGTGGAGTTCTTTGTAAGTTGTGAAGCTAAGGGCTTGGGGTCTTCGGTAGACCAAACTTGTACGGCATCCTCGGTGGATAGTGGAAACCCTTCACGGAGGTGAAGGCAGGGACTAGAGCGGTGGCTCGAACCTCGAAACAAATCAATTGTGTTTGCGATTGCCTTGCGTTATTCTTGCTTTACATTTCTCTTGCTTTATATTGTCTTCAATTATTTGCTTGAGAACTAACCCTTTTCTTTGTGCAATCTTCTCTTGTTTGTTTTTACTTGTGTTGTTGATTGTGTGTATTTCATCATAGCATTTCATTCTTTACTTGTTCGATCATATCTCATACAACACGGTTGCATTGCGCACCTCTAACCCATTTTTAAGGGGAATTGGGAGGAAGGAGTTCAGAACCTCTCACGGGGTATTCGGCTCTTAGTCGTGTTTTGAGAGATCGTTGCATCACTCATTCTATTAAGTTTAAAAAGATCATTAGATTAGCAATTACACCTATTCACCCCCCCTCTAGGTGTATTTCAATTGGTATCAGAGCTTGGTTACTAGGCTCTTGGCTTAACAACCCTAGAAAGATCCTAATATTGCTAATCATTTCATTCATTCTCACTTAGTAAAGATGGCCGATGGTATTAAGACACCCCCTAAGTTTGATGGACTTAACTTTCCCATATGGAAGGTTAAGATGACCGTTTTCTTGCAATCTCTAGGTAGTCGAGTTGCAAAGGCCGTGACCAAACCCTTTAGTGCACACCCCCGGTGATGAATCCACTTGGTCCGAAATAGAGACCAAAGAATTTGATGCCAATGCTAGGGCTCACTATGCACTACTTCAAGCCCTTAATGATGATGACATAGCTAGAGTTATTCATTGCAAGTCCGCATATGAAATTTGGACACATTTACTAGTTACACATGAAGGGACCTCACAAGTGAAGAGGGCTAAGATTGACCTTCTTCGGTCCCAATATGAGAATTTTTGCATGCAAGAAAATGAAACCATAGATGATATGGTTACAAGATTTACAAAGATTACTAATGGACTTTCTTCTCTAGGTGATGCTATTGATAACGATCAAAGAGTAAGAAAGATCATCCGGGCTCTTCCTCCTTCATGGGAAGTAAAAGCAACAACCTTGAAGGAACTCAATGACAAGGAGGAGATGGAGCTAATTGGTCTCATTGGGAACCTCAAAACCCATGAGATGGAGAGGAAAGTGAGGGAGGACATGGCTCCTTCAAGAAGAAGACTATAGCCTTCAAAAGCCAATCCACACACTCCGACGAAGACGATGAAGAAGAAGATGACGAAGAGCTCTCACTTCTTGTCAAGAATGTCCGGAGGATGTACAACAAGGCGAAATTCCAAGGTAGAAGGAGATGGCAAGGAGGGAAAGAAGAAAGAAAGATCATATGCTTCAATTGCCAAAGACCGGGACACATAGTGGCGGAGTGTCCGGATAAAGTGAAGCCCTCCACCTCAAAGAAGCCTCACAAGAAGAAGGCAATGAAAGCTATGGGATTCCGAGAGCGAATCCGAGGAGGAGATTGATACCGCCAACATGTGCTTCATGGCAAATGAAAGCACAAGCAAGGTAACCCCTTCCACTTCTCCTAATGATGAACTTTCTATGGATGAGTTAGGAGAAGCTTTTGTAGAATTATCTCATAACTATGACTTCTTAAAGAAAAAATATTTAAAAATGAAAAAGGAAAATGAATCTCTTAGTCTTCAAGTTGTAAATCTTTCTAAAGAAAATAATGACTTGCATTCTACTTTGGTTTCCACTAAAAATGAATTTGATAAATATAAGACTTCTTGTAAAGGCAAGTCCCCACTTGTTGATGCTAATGAGATTACCATGCTTAAGGAAAGAATAGATTCTTTAGGTATTGTTTTGAAAAAGTGTAGTGAGTTTGATAAGAAGAAGATAGAGGCCATGTTTCCTAAGAAACAAGCCCCTAAGAAAAATGTTCACCATGCTCATGCTCATGTTCATACCACACAACCTTTACATCGTGGCAAACCCCCAAAGCATGCTCACACTTCACACACTCATCATGCATTCATGTATGGAAGAGTGTTCTCATGTTCACATTGTGGGCGGAAAGGACACTTAGCCAATTTTTGCTATGATAGACTAAGTGCATCTTTTCATAATGTTTGGGTTCGAAACACTAACTTTCAAGGACCCAAGAAAGTTTGGGTACCAAAGTCAACAACTTTGTTAAATGATATAGGTACCTTCCAAAGCCCAACGACGTAGAGGATTGTGGTATCTTGATAGTGGTTGCTCAAGGCACATGACTTGGGATATCAACAACTTTGCAACCCTATCAAGATACCATGAAGGTGGCACCGTCACCTTCGGAGATGACGCCAAGGGTAAAATCATCGGTATTGGTAATGTAAAACTTGGCACATCCCCTTTAATTGAAAATGTAGTTTTAGTTGACGGCCTCAAGCATAATCTCTTGAGTGTTAGTCAATTATGTGATAAAGGTTTTGATGTAGTTTTTGACAATGTTGTTTGTAAAGTAATTGATAGAATTTCTAATGCTTGTGTGTTTTCTGGTTTTCGTGAAAGTAATGTTTATATGATTGATATGTTAAATATGTCTTGTAATATAACATATTTAAAAGCCCTCGATGACGACTCTTGGTTGTGGCATAGAAGATTAGGCCACATTTCTTTTGACCATATATATAGGCTTAACACAAAGGAAATGGTGAAAGGTAGTCCTTATTTGAATTTTGAAAAGGACCGAGTTTGTGACGCATGTCAATTTGGGAAACAAACTAAGTCTTCTTTCAAGTCAATTAAGGATATCAAGACATCACGTCCTTTGGAGTTAATCCACATGGATTTATTTGGCCCTACACAAACCAAAAGTCTAAGTGGGAATAGATTTGCATTTGTTTTAGTTGATGATTTTTCACGATTTACTTGGGTTTTCTTTCTTGAGCATAAAAATCAAGCATTTTCGTATTTCCAAACTTTTAAGAAAAGAGTTGAAAAAGAAAAAGATGTTTCGATTTTAAGAATAAGAAGTGATAGAGGAGGTGAATTCATTAACCAACCCTTTACCACTTTTTGTGAAGAACATGGAATAAAGCATGAACTATCTTGTCCTAGAACTCCACAACAAAATGGAGTAGTTGAACGGAAAAATCGAACTTTGCAAGAGATGGCTAGGACAATGCTTAGTGAATATGGTCTACCACATTATTTGTGGGCCGAGGCCGTTAATACATCATGCTATGTATCAAATCGTGTTTTCTTGTGTAAAAATACTACAAAAACCTCTTTTGAAATGTACTTTTCTAGAAAACCAAATGTTTCATATTTCAAGGTTTTTGGATGCAAATGTTTTGTTTTAAATACAAAAGATAATTTAGGAAAATTTGATCCTAAATCTTATGAGGCTATATTTGTGGGTTATTCTAGTACTAGTAAGGCTTATAGAGTCTTCAATAGGTCATCATTGACTATTGAGGAATCTATACATGTTAAGTTTGAGGAATCTAACTTGTTTGTTAAGAATGTTGTAGAAATAGATGCTTTGCATGAAGGCTTGGAGAAAGTGACCTTGGAGGATACACCTACTATGGGAGACAAGCCAAAGGATGATGAAGGAAGTGAAGCTAAAATACAAGAGGCTCAAGGAAATGAAGATCAAACAAATGGAGAAGAGCCCACTCAACAACTTCCAAAGGATTGGAGATACAATCCACATCATCCCAAGGATCTCGTCATAGGTGATGTATCAAAAGGGGTAACAACTCGCTCTAAACTTCATGACTATTGTAGACATTATGCATTTATTTCTCATGTTGAACCCAAGAACGTCCTCGAAGCTGAGGCCGATTCATATTGGTTGTTAGCTATGCAAGAGGAACTCAATCAATTTGAGCGCAACCAAGTTTGGCACCTTGTTCCTAGGCCCCACGATAGACCAACAATTGGTACTAAGTGGATCTTTAAGAACAAGTTGGATGAATCGGGTAACGTTGTTAGGAATAAAGCTAGGTTAGATGCCCAAGGTTACACTCAAATCGAAGGAATCGATTTTGAAGAAACCTTTGCACCCGTAGCACGGCTTGAAGCCATACGGATGACACTAGCATTTGCCTCATATAAAGATTTTAAATTGTTTCAAATGGATGTTAAAAGTGCTTTTCTAAATGGTTTTATTGAAGAGGAAGTGTATGTTGAACAACCCCCGGGTTTGTTGATCCTACACATCCGGATTTTGTTTTTAAATTAGATAAAGCTCTTTATGGTTTAAAACAAGCCCCTAGGGCTTGGTATGAAAGACTTTCTTCATTTTTGATTTCAAATGGTTTTAAGAAAGGTAAAATTGATACAACCTTGTTTACAAAACATGTAGAAAATGATATTCTTATTGTGCAAATTTATGTAGATGATATTATTTTTGGTTCTACTAATGAATCTCTTTGCCAAGCTTTTGAATCATGCATGAAGGATGAATTCGAAATGTCTATGATGGGGGAACTCAACTATTTCCTTGGACTCCAAATCAAGCAAAGGAAGGATGGGATCTTCATCAATCAAGCCAAGTACACAAAGGAACTAATCAAGAGGTTCGGGCTTGAAGAATCTAAAGTAAGCAAAACTCCCATGGCAACAACTACAAAGCTTGACAAGGATGAACAAGGTAAAAGTGTAGACATTAAATTATATCGTAGCATGATAGGTAGCTTGCTTTATTTGACGGCTAGTAGGCCGGATATTATGTTTTCCGTTTGTCTTTGTGCACGTTTTCAATCTTGTCCTAAAGAATCTCACATAATTGCGGTTAAACGCATAATTAGATACCTAAAGGGCACTATTGAAATGGGTTTGTGGTATCCGAAAACCGGCCAATTTTCAATGACGAGTTTTTCGGATGCCGACTATGCGGGTTGTAGGGTAGATAGGAAGAGCACAAGTGGAACATGTCAATTCTTAGGTAATTGTCTTGTATCTTGGTCTTCCAAAAAGCAAAATTCGGTAGCCCTTTCAACCGCCGAGGCGGAGTATGTTGCAGCCGGAGCTTGTTGTGCACAAGTTCTTTGGATGAAACATACTCTCCTTGACTATGATTTACACTTTGATCATGTTAAAATATTTTGTGATAATACTAGTACTATTCACATGACAAAGAATGCAAATCAACATAGTAAAACCAAACACATTGACATTAGGTATCACTTTCTTAGAGATCATTATGAGAAAGGTGATATTGATATTGATTATGTTTCTACCGATTTTCAACTTGCCGATATTTTTACTAAACCTCTAGATTATGTTAGATTTTCATTTATTTGTGGTGAGTTGAATGTTTGCATGATAGATTCTTAAAAATATTTCTATTTTGGTGTTTTGCTTGTTTTAATTTTAACCCTTTTTGATGTATGACAAAAAGGGGGAGAAAAAGAAATAAGTTTGAGTTTTGTTTACTTACTTGAGTTTTGGGAGAAAAAGATTAAAACTATAAGTTTAAGAGAAAAAGTATAAGTTTAATTGGTATATAAGATTAAGTTTGATTTCAATTGGTATTTAAGTTTTTGACAAAAATATTGTATTTTCAATGCTTCATGTATCTCACTCATAGTTATTTTTTTACATAGCATTGTTTGAGGGGGAGCTTTCCAAGCTCTTCTTCCTTTATTTGTTTAAATAACTTATATGTTTTGTCATCATCAAAAAGGGGGAGATTGTTGGCCCAAGGTTACAATCACCCGTCTTTAGTGTGTTTTGATGATTACAAAACATATTAGTTATTTGTACTAATATTATTTGTTGTTTAAGTGTGTTTCAGGTTTTCTATCTTGCATAGGTGTTTTCTTCCCTAAAGGAAGGTGACTTGGACTCAAGATAACTCAAATTGGGCTCAAGATGCAAAATTGAAGATCAAGTGGAGAAAGCCCCTCTTGAAGCCTTGAAGTCCTTAGAACATTGTAAGAATAGAATGTTAAAGTTTGAGTATATGATATTTGGCTCTAGGATACATACACACATTTTTTCCTTACAAAATTCTATGTTTTAAAAATGTTTGTTTCTAAGTTTTATGCCTAAGTTTATATATACATGTATCCAAACTTGTTACAAGTTAAATATCTTGTTTAAAACATGTGTATAGACTATTTTTGCATAATACTTAGTTATAAGTATCTTAAAATATTTTTTCACAAAATTTTCCAACTCCAAATCCTGACAATTTTCCCTGTTTCAGGTTGACCGGCCGACCGCCCGGTCGACCGGCGCCTGTGTCAGGACGTGCACGTTTGTGCACGTCTGTCGGTCGACCGGCCCGGTCGACCGACTGTAAGCAGGCCACTCTCGGTTTGTTTTCGGTCGACCGCTCTAAGGAAACTGTGTTTCCTTTGAGGAGACGGTCGACCGGACAGTCGACCGGAGCCCAACGGCTCTTTGCCAGCAAGGCGACGGTCGACCGGACCGATCGACCGCCAAGCCTGCTGCTGGCCAACGGCTCTTTCCTCTTTGGGCAAGTCTGAAAATCTGTTTTTTCTGTCTTCTTTATCAGAGTTTTAGAGAGTTGTTGGAGGCCTTTTACAGGTCAAATTAGGTGTAAAGAAAAGAGTTTTAACCTATTCTCTCCTTATAAATAGAGGGCAATAGGTCTTTGTTATTCACTTAGAAAAATCCTTGGTTTTCATTGTTTTCAAGAGAAAGAGAAAAATTGTTTCAAAGCTTTCATTTCCAACTCTTTTAAAGTTTGTTTTTCAGTTGTGTTTGATTGCCAATATCACTCTACAACTGAAGTTTTCTCACCACACTTCATAGAGCCAAAAGTCCTTTACTCATACTATAGAGAAGTTGTAAAAAGAGTGAGAGTGTTGTAAAAGAGTTTGAGAAAGAGTTTTGTGATCTTGAGGAGATCACTATTGTTCTTGTGATCCTTATTCTTGTGGAGACAACTCCTAGGTGGAGTTCTTTGTAAGTTGTGAAGCTAAGGGCTTGGGGTCTTCGGTAGACCAAACTTGTACGGCATCCTCGGTGGATAGTGGAAACCCTTCACGGAGGTGAAGGCGGGGACTAGAGCGGTGGCTCGAACCTCGAAACAAATCAATTGTGTTTGCGATTGCCTTGCGTTATTCTTACTTTACATTTCTCTTACTTTATATTGTCTTCAATTATTTGCTTGAGAACTAACCCTTTTCTTTGTGCAATCTTCTCTTGTTTGTTTTTACTTGTGTTGTTGATTGTGTGTATTTCATCATAGCATTTCATTCTTTACTTGTTCGATCATATCTCATACAACACGGTTGCATTGCGCACCTCTAACCCATTTTTAAGGGGAATTGGGAGGAAGGAGTTCAGAACCTCTCACGGGGTATTCGGCTCTTAGTCGTGTTTTGAGAGATCGTTGCATCACTCATTCTATTAAGTTTAAAAAGATCATTAGATTAGCAATTACACCTATTCACCCCCCCTCTAGGTGTATTTCACATGTAACGCCGGTACAAGTCAGTAAATAAGAGATCAGGAAATCCCGTAATAATCTAGAATCATGTATAGTGAAATAGAATGTCCAGCTCAAGTCATACAACAAGAATTATTGAACAATAATAACAGGCAAGTCACATACATGGGTAAATTAGTATGTTACATTTAAATTATCCAATAATAATCATCAGTACTGTCTGATATTTTAATCATCCTCCTGCCAGTGTCACCCGTCACTAACAGTCCATATTAGAGTTTGAGCTCTAGTAGAACTCACTTGGATCTGATATGGGTATACCGGCATCTGAACGAAGGAGAGACCAAATATCACATGTTCCTAATATTATTATTATTTGGTTGTTACATTCTTATGTTATTCATCTGATCCATATGTTTAGGTATGTGTTACCGGCATGCATACATCCATTTATGAATAAGATAAGTTATTACTTAGAAACTGATAAATTAGATGGCTCATATGTATAATGGGTCCCGTCTCTGCCTGAGACTACGGCTCAGGGGTTCAGGCTACTGCTTCTGTGGACTTATCATTACGCGTCCCACACGACACTTTAGAGATCAGGCTATTGCTTCTGGGGACTTATCCAAACGCGCCCCACACAACACTTCAGAGATATCTACCATTATAAATATGACATCATACCGGTATCCATCAGTTTCCCCACCCCAGTGTGAGTTGAGTATTTTATTATATATTTTGTCCAGTGATAATGTCCACAGTGAATACACAGTAATCCAACATCCATGATGAAAGGGAACACCTAGAGGGGGGTGAATAGGTGTTTGTGCTAATTTAAAACTAAATGCAAAACTAAGTGCGCTAAATGCGGAAGCTAATGCAAATATTGCAAACACACTTAGTACAATCAACAAGTGTAGCCGAATTCCCCGTGAAGGGCTCTGGACTAACTCCTCTTGATTCCCCTCGAATGGGTTGAGGTGCTATGTGAAGCACTTGTTGATTAGGTACAAGTGAGGCACACACAAACAACCAAGCATATAAGATGAATATGGCAATAAGAATTATGCTCAACACAAGCAAATATGGTATGATGATATGAATGATGCTTTGCACAATTATAAGAGAGAGAGTTTAGAGACAAGTGGATCAAACGCAAACACAATGATATGTTTCGAGGTTCGAGCACCCTTGCTCTACATCCCCGCCTACACCACCGTGTAGGATTTCCAATCCACTATACCGTCCACCGAGGACTCCCACCGAGGGAACCTTCACCGAGAAGGATTTGTACAACAATAGAGTACCGAACTCCTCTCTCAAACAACCACCTCATAACCGAGGGGTAGGCCCTTAGCCAATACAACAACCAACCAACAAACACCTCTACCGAAGAGGGTTTACAAACCAACTCCACCTCTCACTAGAGGGAGCAAACCAATCTCCACCTCTACCTAAGAGGGAGCAAACCAACAACCCAATTACACAACCTCACCCTTACCTAAGAGGGAGCAACCAAGAAATCAAGGGTTTACAATAGGTGGTCTCTTTCAACCACAAACCTCTTTCCTCTTTCTTTTTCCACAAACAAGATCCTAAATAGATTAAGATAGAAGATAGCTTAAGTGTGGAAAACTAGGTGTTTGGAAAACAATCAACAAAGAAAAACACTTGGCAAAATTCTTGCAAAAGATATAGAATGAAAAACAAGACAAATCTCCCAAATCCTCTTTTCTTTGATTTTTCCAAAAACCTAAAACAATAAAGATTAAATCTTTTTAGCACAAAAAATATTTTGAAAACTTGTTTAAAACACTAGAGAATCACTGAAATTTTTCTTCTTGAAAACCTTGACAAAACAGCCCAAGAGATGGGTATTATAGCCCCCAAACAAAACTAACCGTTAGAGCTGAGCTGGCAACTCTGACAGGCAACGGGTCGACCGGCCCGGTCGACCGCCAACGGTCAGAAATATGACCGTTGGGCAACTACGGTCGACCGGCACGGTCGACCGAACACAACAGAGAGCACTGTAAGTGCCCCGGTCGACCGGAGCGGTCGACCGTCCCAGTGCCTCCAAACGTGCACAGATTTGTGCACGTCGGTCGACCGGCCCGATCGACCGACTCCTCCCCTAGTCGACTAGTCAGAGGACCAAGTCGACTTGTTGAAGCCTGGAACAACAATCTGGGTCAGAAAAACATGTTAAAATATTTTTCTAAAAATCTTTTAACACTTCTAAAAATCACCAAAAATAGTCATATCATTTTATATGGAAACACAAACTTGTGATAAAAATTTCAAGACATATATTAATCATATCAATTCATTTTTTAGTCTTGCAAATTTTATCAAAAACAAAACTTGTATTTTTATCAAACTTGATTTTCAACACATGAATAGGGATATCAAAATAAGTTTGTTTTAGCAAGTTAAACCATGTATGTATATCTAGAAATATCTAATATACATAGAAATAAAAGTAAACTTTTTTGATCTACATTCATGAAAACCAAATCCAAAACATGAAAACTTTTGTTGTGTTGTGCACTTGAGCATATCAACTATACTAAACTTTACAAATTGGATCTAAACACACTAACTAAACTATGGATACCTAAGTCTTCTTGATGATCTTCATCTTCAAGTAGACTTGCTCCAAAACTCCATCCTGGGCTAGGCAATGTATGATCTTGAGTTTTGGCCTGGAATCATTGTGAAAAGCTTCTAAACACCTTGTTGAAGCAATCACCAACTAATATCTGGTTAATGATCTGAAACTTAAACAACACAAGATTATTAGTAAACATAACTACATGAGTTAATCATCATCAAAACTAGAGTGGAAGGCCTTTGGGCCAACACATGATTAGTCAATTACAGGATCAACAGGAGTATAGTATTAGGAGTCTCTCTGTTACAGGGGTTCAGAAATACAGGAGCACAGGAGTTCAGGAGTATAGGAGTTCATGAGTATCAGATGTCTGGTAACAATATAATAATCATGTCAAGTCCCGTAAAAGTGATAATCATGAATGAACAATATAATACAGGTGTTCGGTGTAATAGTATCCAGTCAGGTGTCATAACATAAGGTCTAAGGTATCGTACCAAGTGATAGCATACAATCGTCATGTATCAGATATCAGGTGTCAAGTGATAGCATGTTAAGTACCAGTGTCAGGTATCAAGTGTCAAGGATCAGGTGTCAAGTGTAAACATATCAGTGTCAAGTAATTAACATGTCGGTATCAGGTGAATTGAATATAGAGTTACAACATCATGATCAGGTAATCTTCCGATCATGTAACATGGTACAAGAGATCAGTATATTTAAATATTTCAAACTCTTCACAACCATATCTATAACAACAATAAATTAATCTATTAATTAGCTATACGAAGCCGAGTAAAGTGGGAGCGTATCTAGGCAAACCCATACAAGTATAATACCAGTTTAATGAATTATAATAATGGCCAATAGGTATTCGTATAACATATTAATATTAGAAAATCACACACATATCATATATAAACTCGCATAATGATGCATCATTTAATAAAAAGCAGGATAATAATTATTAGGCATGTAACGATGGTAACAAGACATTTGCATATCAATATATCATGCAATAGACGTTAAAATAGTAATCACTAGGTATGAAACGATGATAGTAAAGCACTTGCTTAAAATTTATATCAAGCCCTAGAATAGAATTAGCAAGACATGAAGCAACATAAGGAAAGTACTCGCTTAAAATCACCAAAAAATCGCCTAAAATTCAGAATCCAAGAACATATGCATTCCACCAATCAATATTAATATATATATATATATAAATATATATATATATTATATATATATATATATATATATATATATATTAGAGAGAGTGCTGGAAAATAATAGAGGGGGTGGGAGAGAGTTTGACGAAAAAGAAGGGGTAAAAGAGGAAATAAGGAAAAAAGAAGAAAGAAAAAGAAAGAAAGGAAAGAAGAAAGAAAGAAGGAAGAAGGAAGAGAAGGGGTGGAGGTTGGTGGCCGGCGGCGACCTGGGCGGCGGGCGCCATCGGAGGGGTGGCGGCGGCGCCCCTTGGGGGAGGAGATGGGATGGGTTTGGGGAGTTGTTGATGTTGTGTTGGTGATGGTGGTGATGGTGGTGGTTGATGGAGTTGTGGTGGTGTAGGGAGTTGAGGAGGAGGTGGAATGGTGTTTAGGTGATGGGAGTGGAGAAATTGGGGTTTTGATGGTGAATTTGGGAGAGAAAAGAAAGGAAATGGTGATGGGTTTTATGAAAATTGGAGAAGATGGAGTGGAGTTTGAAGAGGAGGAAGTGGAGAAGAGAAGGGCAAGCTTGGGAAGACAGCGGCGCTGGCTAGGGGGCGGCGGCACTGGGGTGGCGATGGTGGAGGTGGCGGCTGTCAAGGAGGGGAGAGAGATTATGTGTTGGGGAGAGAAGGAGGAATGGAGAAGATGGGAAGGACGAAAAAAAGAAGGAGAAAATAAGGAGAAGGAGAGGGAGAGGGGGAGTATAGGAGGAGTGGGGGGATGGTGCTACTGCTGCTGTCAGCAGTTGAGGCAGGAGATGGGTTGACATGGGGAGCAGGTAGGGGAGAAAGAAAAAGAAAAAAGAAAAGAAGAAAAAGAAAGAAAGGAAAGGAATAAGAAATTTAATAAATAAATATATATTAAATAATTTAAATTAATATGGTAACCTGAGAATATTAAGTAGAGGAGTGGAGAAAGAAAAAGTTAGAAAAGAAAAGAAAGAAAAATAATATTATTATTTAAATAGGGTAAATTTTGACTATTTCAGAAACGTTCCAAAAATTCTTAAAATAGAAAATATTATTTTAATATGCATGGTAAAATCAGATTCGAGAAATTCAATCTGTTTTCAAATAAAAATCCTGAAATTTTCCAACGATACTAGTCGACACCAAAATCGGTTAAATTTTGATAAATTCAGATTAATCCCAAAAAATGTATGTAGATAGAAAGAAAATGAGATTTTATGAAGTAATGTGAAAGCTATTTCTAAAAATCAATTTCATTTGAAAATTAAAAATCTGGGAACCGGTCAGTGACAACGATCGACAAGTTTTGAAGATTTGCAAATTAATTCTGAAAAATTTCAGAAAATCATGAAAATTTAAAATATTAGAAATAGTGTTGAAACTAAAATCGGTCAAATTGGACTACCAGAAAGGTCAAATCGGGTTGTACACTAGTATCGAGTCCCGATTTAGACTGGGGCTGACTCCGAATCATGAATCCGGATCCAATACAAAACAATCGCACAAATAATCATAAAAAAATAAATACAAAAATTAAGTCAAAAAATATGATCAAAACATTAGAATACGTATCTAAATACGTATTCTGGGAATGAGGTGTTACATTAACATCAAGATTATTGAGAAATTTGGAGGATATGCAAATAGAGTTAAACTGAAGGATTCCACCAATTTGATGAGGGCAAACTCAGAGTAGCCAAAAAGCTTATGGGGATCAACATGTAGACTTTTGAAGTTCTTGGTGGGAGATAAAGTATCACTAATGAAAAGAATGGTGTGTATCCGTAAAAAAAACCAAATTAGATCCTCGATATGTGAGACCCTTTGAAGTATTAGACAAGGTCGGACCTGTTGCTTAACGACTAACCTTGCTCCCAGAATTAGAAAGAGTTCAAAATGTATTCTATGTTTTCAGTTGAGAAGATATATTCTGGATCCTAGTCATCTCATTATGTATCAACTACTGCAGATCTAAGAGGATATATCAACAGCACAGATTCGGGATCGCAAGGTGAAGCGATCAAGGAACAAATTAATCCCTCGGGTTAGAGTGCTATAGAGAAGCCAGCAGTTTGTAGAAGCTGCAAAGGAGCCAAAAGACAAGACGCGGAGCCTCTAAGTCCAAGACATCAAGTTTCGAGGACGAAACTTTTTAAGGGCGGTAGAGCTATAACATTTAGATTATTTTTACCCTAGATAATGTCCTAATTTTATTTTGATTCATGATATTAAATTAAGCACTGATCCTTGTGATTATTATCTCAGTATGATTTTTGGGATAGCTAATTAATAATCCCTAACTTAATTATGTATACAAGGGAATATGTACACATAATGGATGAGTTGTGTGTATATTGTATGTGTACTTACATATATACCTATATATTATTGTATATAATAAAAATATACATGTAATTTACCCCCATCATGTATTATACTCCACTACTCATCTAAAATTAATAACCATAAGGCAAGATTAGTGGAAACATGAGGTGGCTTGATCAAGAGTGTGGTGGTAAAGTATAGGGTGAAATGGGAACTAGGAATGGCTAGGTGGCTTCATGAGATAAATGGGTTACAAAGTATTTAAATTGTAAATGAGAGATAATCCCTTGTTTTACACCAACC